>VXBB01010837.1:465882-491404 GCA_013399915.1 Illadopsis cleaveri
TTTTTCCTCGGTCAGTTTTTGCCACATCGTTGTGGGTAATTATTCTAGGGAGAATAAATTGTTAAGTATTAGTAGCTGGGAGTGCTGAGAGTGGGCTGAGGAAGGACATGCAGCTGTTCAAAGAAGTTCAAAGGGGGGCCAGCAAGATGATCAGTGGGCTGGAGCACTTCTCCTGCGAGCAAAGGCTAAGAGCACTGGGGTTGTTCAGCCTGGGAAAGAGAAGGCTCCAAGGAGACTTTAACAGCATCTTCCTTTATAATACCTTTATAGCACCTTTAGTACCTAAAGGGGTCCTGCAAGAAAGCTGGATAGGGACTGTTGACAACAGCATATAGAGATAGAACAAGGGGCCATAGGAATGGCTTTAAAGTGAAGGATGGTGGGCTTAGATTGGCTATTAAGAAGAAAATGTATACTGTGAGGATGGTGAGGCACTCTTAACAGGTTGCCCAGAGAAGCTGTGGATGCCCCATCCCTGCAAGTGTTCAAGGCTAGGTTGGATGGGGCTCTGAGAACCTGGTCCAGTGAAAGGTGTCCCTGCCCATGGCTGAGGGGCTGGAATGAGATGATCGTTGATGTCCCTTCCAACCCAAACCATTCTATGATTCTATGAAATAAGAAGTAGAACTACAGAATGAGTATTATGAGATGATTAGGTTTGCTCAGTGTCTGATGTAGGGTATTGGGGCCTGTTTTACCACTGGGGAAGCTGGGGTAGTAACAGATGAGTTCTGTGATCTTAGTGGTCTTTTCCAACCTTTACAGTTCTATAATTCTGTGATTTGCTCAAGGTCATGGAGGGAGCCCTGGCAAGTCCTTGCCTGGAGCCACTAGTTGTCTGATACCTTTTCTCTGTATTTGAGGGCTGAGCTTTTCTCATAAATGTATTGCCTTTGTGGTTTGTTGTGGGGAGAGTCTGGGTGTGCAAAAGACCATGCTGCTAGCAGCTCAGAGGTTATATAGCCAGGACAACTCCAGCACAGAAATGAAAAATGACTTAATAGAGAGCGTGTATTTTATTCTTAAATGACTGCACACCGGTGCTTGGCTCTTGGGAGAATGGAATAAGTGGGGCTTCTTGAAAAAGAAGGTAATCTGTCAATTTATGTTTTCGCAGAAGTCGGCTCTTAGTGCCAAATCTTATGTTTGGCACATTCAAGGACAAAGAGGTATTCTGGAAATGGGGATGGGAGGTGCAGTCGCAGGACAGCTACAAATAAAGGCTCTAGTTCACTGTAGTACCAGTGTTTCAATGCTCCTGCTTGACTCTGGTGCCTCTGCTTATAGTCTGTTTTGGGAAAGGGTTTTTTCCCATGGATGATAGACATCCCAAAGAGTCTGAAAGAGGCAAAGCATGCATACAGAGCAGCTATGGAGTGGCATTATGAAAACTAGAGGCAAAGAGTTCCCTCCTCTAGCTATTTCACTTCCCTACAAGAAACTTTAGTGTGTAGATGTGGTGACTGTGATGATGTTTTGATCTGCCTGTGCTGATTCAGCCTGTTCCTGCATCTCACTGTTGCTGTCTTGATCTGGCATTGATTCTTCCCTTATCAAGGAGCACATCTTGCTGACTGGAGGGCTGTTTGCTGCGAGATGCTCAGGCCCTGGCAGGGTCTGCAGCAAGGCGTGTATGCCATCCAGGAAGCTGTGCCCCTGCAAGGAGGCATCTTCCACTAAACGTGGGAGTGTCTCAAACATGTGCAACTAGTGATGAAATGGCAAACCAAAACAAGTTATCTGGGACTGCCACTGGTGGATTCTTGATTCAGCAGGCTGGATTACGTAACCTGGAGAGCAATATTCAGCTGAGGAGGGGCTGTATCTTCTACCTGAAAGATGGTATTTTCTTAACGGTGCTGATTTGATTAAGTGTATACCCTTGCCTTAACCCTGAGGAAAAGCAGTCCCTCCTGCAATGCTGCATTCTTTCTGGCATACCTTTACTCATCTGTCACACAGCTCCAGGTACAGTGACAACGAACAGATATGAACGTTCCCTACCTTTGGCAAAGGGAGCCAAGGATGATTGCGTTAGTGTTCTTTCGTAACAGACTCCAATCATTGGCAGACAACTTACAATCAAGGTTTTCTTTCCATCTTCAGCCCCACTGCTGGTTTGAGTAGTGTATCATTAGGATGACTGGATAACAGATTCATGCACGGTGCTGAAATTAAACTTGACCTGTCTAATCACATTGCAAATAGCAATTGGTGGCTGGGGTGGGGGAGTGGGGGGTGGGTGGGTTCAGCCATCAACCGCACAGATCTTACAAAAAATGTGTTGGCATTGGGAAAACAGTTGTAGGTGGTGAGAGAAGGAAATATTAGCAGAAAAGGTGGGCAAAATATCAAGATACACAAGTGAGTTATTTTGTTCCTGACTGGTGTTCTTGCTTAGGAAAACACTGTGGAGAAAAAAAAAACTCTGGTGTGTTTGGCAACTGGGAAGCTGAAGATGAGTGCTTCATATTGGACTTCTGCAATTGGTTTGGCATAACTTTGCAAAAGGTTAACTGGCCACAGCTGCCCTTGTTAGTGTTTGTCAACAGTCACAACGGTGCCAAAAGAGAATTCCCCCTTCTAAACACAGAATAAGGTACAAATATCCTTTCTCACACCCCTCTTGAGTGGTAAGTATACAAGGTCAAGTGACCAAGAAAAAACAAAGTGCAATGATTTAATAAAGCATTAGAAGAAATAATATAAATAACTTATACACTGCATAGAAATGTAATAGAAACCAAAACAAGAAAAAACTTCTCAGCTTCTTCTAAAACTTACCCAAATTGTCTGGCATGGTGTGTGATTGAACTGAGCCATATTGGTGCTTTGGAAAGGAATTCATCAGAGGTCTATCATGAAAGTCTTTGTCCAGTTATTTAGGTGTAAAAAAAGTGAAAAAACAAGTGAGAGTTCACCATATTATGGTATTTCTAAGGTGATACTTTTAATGTAAGTAATTTTAAAAAAGGAAGGTAGAGTGAAATAGATAGGAGACTGCAAAATCTGTCCCAGTTTTATGATGGATCGTATCCCCAAAATACCTGTGAGCTAGCATAAGTGCTTAATGCATAATAAAAGCAGAATTTGACCTGGCATATAATTCAAAAAGGAAGTATTTAGAATGTAAGCTATTATTTGTGGTACCACCAAAAAAACTTCAAATGCAAAATTATTTGGTAACAAGATCAGCAACATGCTACTGAAAGTTTTCTTTGTAGCTGGGGGAAGTTCAGATTTTATATTTCACTGGAAATAGTTAAGGTGGTTTTTGCTTTTTTAAAAAATTTATTTAGGAAAAAGCAGAAATTATAGCCATTTTGAATGTCTAATTCAGAGATGAGAAGGATTTTTTTTAATTTCACTTTTTTATTTACATTTTTTTAAAAGTATCCTTTTAAAGAATTATTAAGAGTAATTAGTAACAGATAAATTAGTGACAGATAAAGATAATTATATTCATTTAGTATAACTGTCTTATTTCTTAGTACAGAGTGCTTCCTGTTTGTGTTGTAATGCTCAGGCTGCCAATATGATTTTATTACAAAACAAACAGGAGATTAATGAGTATTGCAGTTCTTTTGGTACCAGAGAGCAGGAGTGCTTAGTGATATGGCAGTAAAATTAAACCATTTTTCAACTGCCCTATTACCACATAAGTAATAATATTGCACACAGCAGCAACTAGTTATGAATATATGAAGACATAGTGTGAAAAGATCTGTATTAAACTTAGCCATTAATATAACATTTTAAACTAGCTTTTAAAATAACATTCAGATTTTTAAAATGTGTCAAGTAGTTGCAATTAGAAATAGGAAATTTTGTGAAAAATTAACTATGTCTCCCCTCCCTGTCCTGAACTACATTGCCAGCAATCTTTGATTAAAAGAGATCCCAGATCATGTCCTGCCTGGTTTTCAAAAGGATTGGGTATTCTGCCTGACTTTTCAGACTTCCCCCCTAAGCAGCCCCCAGGTGAAAAGTGGCTGAATGGGTGCTGTGTCTCATCTGTTGTCCCAGCAGATAGGTTTCCATTTCCATACTTGCAGGTGCACCTATGGAAGAAGGTTGAGGAAAAGACATATACCTAGCATAGATTTCAGAGTTCTGAAAGAGTTTCAGAGTCGCAGTGATCCCTAGGAAAGAATCAGTGGATTGCTCTTAATTGATTACCTCTTCTGTATGCCCAAGTTCAAACACTCATGCAGAAGCAGGAAATCAGACCCTACCTATGCCTACAATTTTTACATGATGTTTTTGCTCTGGATCATTATTCAGTGCTCTCAATCACTTTCTGTCTTTCGTTATTTGACAGGGAAATAAAAAAATATTTCAAAGTTTAAAACAATGACTGCCATGACTTCCAGAGACAGTGTGTCCAGTCTTTAAATTACACCTATTTTTTTAATTTTTTTAATTGTGACTGAAGCAAATACTAATCTTTGCATGGCCAGTTTACACCCACAGGCTTGCTTGTCTGGTTATTTTTCACTGACCTCTTTTAGAAGTAAGTCATAGAGCAGGAATCTGCCAACCAAAAGTAGAAAAAAAAGCCTCAATGTAATGATGCATTACTGGAGACAGAAGATATGCAGGGGTTCACGTCTTAGATGAAGAAGAACTATGTTGCTGGCAAACTACATTTAGCAAAGACTTATTTCATCTGCCAATGTTTATTTAGAGTACATGCTCTCTGTTCATATAGATATGCACAGATCCAGGCTGAACAGGGCTTCCTTCACCAGGGTCTCTGAGTCAGTGCCACGACGCAAATATTAAAGAGTAGCAACAACGCTTTAGTGACAACTGGTTTCCCATTTGCTGGATACAGATATTCAGACATTCTATTCCCAGTGAACACACTGGGCACAAGACAGAGCAAATGATGAGCCTAAATTTGTTAGGTGTGTAATGAAAGAGGGTAACACACTGAAGAGAATGAATTTCAAGTGTAACCAATAAAAACAATCTCCTTATGAAAGTATTTTAAATAGATTTGATGCTAACAAGATGAGAAATCACAGAAATCAAAAGCTAGCCACTGCAGAATGAAACCTGCTGCAGACAGAGGAATTGTAATTCTATAGGCACCACTGAATTCAGTTCCAGGAAAAATGTACGTGAAACATAGCTGTCTTGACAACCCCATTCAACAAGCTACTCAAGATGGAAGCTGTGTGAACAAAAAGCCTTCTGAAACCATAAAAGCAGTACTCAGCAGCTAAGGTGAAAAATCTCTAAAATTATGGGAAGGTGTCACAACCTGTCAATTTATTAGCAGATGCTTCTAAATCAGTATTAGGAACAAAATATCAAACCTTTTGAAAGTGGCATAATGGAACAGTTCTGAAAGAGGAGAGAAACGTGCCACAGGACTGGGGTTTTCCAGGACTTTTTGCTAAATGGTCTTTGGAAGATTGTAGACAACAAAGCAGGACACAAGCAGCTGATGTCAGTTTTTCAAAACAGTAATATTTTTAAGCATATGGGACTGGAAAATGACTTCACTTTTAGTCAGGAATAATAGCTAAGCAAAAGAACAAGGCCCTGATTTTGCTGTAGCTCACTTTTTGTTTAGAAAGTGTGAAATGCTATCATCAAGTCAGAATTTTCTTTTCCCACAGCGGTGTGTAAATTTTTTACTCCCAAAGATAGGCATTGCTATAGCTAGTTACTACAGACAGTCTATTCAGTCTAACCTAATGTTCAGGGGTCACAGCCTTTGATTGAGGAGGCTTTTGGCCTGTGGGGTTAAACAAGAGGTGGTTTTAACTAAGTGTCGAGAGTACTGATTTTCATCAAAAAGCTGCTTATGATCAGCAGGAGCAAAACTGAGAATATGTCACTGAATAAAAACCTGGAACTAGATTACTCCTAACAAAGCTGAAGGTAGGATTGCTTTTGTGGTATAACTGCAAGTCCCAGGTCAGTGTACTGATAATAACTGCTGCAAACATTAGTTTAGCAGCAAATGGTGTTCCTGATAGAAAGTGGGGAGGCTGTAAGGATGAAGGAAGGAATAAACTGCCTCTCTGGCCTCTTTAAACATGGCGGAGCTTTAAACTAATGCTTACAGCTTGTTTGCTGGTGGCACAAAGCAGATCCTTACCTGATACATGAATTTTGTCAATCAAATGCTACTAGTCAGGTTAGGATAGGGGAAAACTGCCTGCCAAGTTACCTGGCAGCCTTAAGCCAGGTGCCAAAACCAGAACAAAATAGTTACAGATTAAGGATGCAGGCAGGATGCAGGACACAGGCAGGAGAGTGCAGTGAGCTCTTTGGAACCTCACTGTGGGGTCTGCACTAGCCCAGAGCCACAGATCTATTCCAGCTTGCTCTGGAAAGGATGAGCATGCGCAAATAGGATGCACAGCAGGATGCTGGGTAGGAAAGAACAGAATGAAACTGAACCTTCTTCCCTCATGGCCAGTGGTCTCAGGTGGAGCAAGGGGGTGGGAATATCAATTACCTCAAATGCTCTGTCCTCCTCCAAAAATGTGTGGCTAAACAGGCCAGTGAGTCCTATGGGGCTGGAGGTGGCTTGTTTCTTCTGCTTATGCTGTTCTACTTTACTGAGGTGCCTCAGTCTGTGCTGAAGCCCATGTGTTTTCCCTCTCCAAAAAGTGCCCTGAACCCTTCACTGAAGAGTTAGTCTCATGCTCTCTGACTCTGTGAATGTGAAAGCATTGTGAGCAAAGTAGAACACATCCAAAAGGAGAGATTGAGGCAAAATGGCCTCATAAGGTAATCTCCTTACATTTAGAGCATGTTTCTGAGGCTGTTGCTCAGTGCTTTAAGTCCAGTTCCAGTGCTCCTTCTATGCCATACTATATATTTCAGATAGATTTGTATTGCAAGTGCTGACACTGGGTTCACACTGGTTCCAAAAATGTTGATGGGCTGTCTTCAACACCCAGCTTTATGCTGACTGAGAGGGACTGTTGTCCTGTAGCCAGCAAAAGGTCAGTGTAAGGATACAAGCAGTATAAAGACTAGTCACATGGCAGGTTCAAGAGAAATAAGCTTGAATGCTCCCCTCTGGCCTGGATCAGACTGCGACATGTACCAATTTGTACAAATCTAGGATTGATCCACAGGTTCAGGGCTGAGTGACGAGTTCTCAAATCCTTGCTCTGAGAGTATGACAGAGAATAATTATTGTAGAGTAGACTGTTAAAGATACTTGCTTGAGAGGGGAGATCTTTTCCTAAGCCTCTGACCTAGTGACTATCAATTTATTGAAAATGTAAGAAATTAATAACCTGTAAACCTGAGAATGCCTATTGGCTCTTTTGGCAGTCTTATTGTGAAAATCTAACGAGAGCTTTTTGAACTGATTCCTTCAAAGTTTTAAAGTGAGAGTTAATTACTCCCCCTCCCCCCTGCCCTCCAGATCCATTTTCCTACTGTTCAGAATACCTGTGTTCAGACAACGTGACTATTCCAAACTCCATTTTCTGCTGAGAGCTCAGCAGAATCATTCACTTTAGTTTACATACAATATACCCATAACAGGATGCTTCATGCAAAGAGATGTTTACCCTCTACAGTGCTTGGAGAAAACTCATCCTCTTTCTCAAAGGCTAAACCAAATATATGTTTCAAAGGCTAAACCAAATATATGCTATTCACTGTCTATTAATTAAGAAATAATGGTCTCAGCAAAGGGCATTTCCTAGGGATTAAGGACTGGCTGCATGAGTGGATAGCCTGAGATTTTTAATTAAAGGTGCAAGCTGCCTCTGTTCCAGTATATGAAATTCCATTTAAATGAGGTTCTATTGAATTCAGAAGTTTTTCATAGCATGAAGTTCACCAGTGCTGACAGGACTATGCCCACCCCAGTTTAATGTTTGGAAACATAGTCTAGAAAGACAACTTTTGACTGTCTCATCTGTGCCAAACTATTATAATACTGCTGTGAATGTGGCCAAAGACATCATTTATGGTGCTGGGGCCTTCAGAAAATTATAGCTGGTTCATCTGCAGTAGTGAAGGAGTTGTTTCCAAAGTTATAGGTCTATGATGTCATACCAGAGGACCTTTCTCATTCAGAATCTATGATAAACCCTGCCACAGACCATCACCTACATAAATATGAGTGTGGAAAGTTGGTAGGACATGGGTTATGGAAGAAAATATAAAAAGAAAGTATATAAAAACTAGAGATGGGTCATGCCTGAGAACAACAAGAAGTAGTTTCCTTATGTGTTGAATGGGCCATGTTAATAGTCCTGGCATAAACATGAGATAAATTAAGACTGCTGGTGTTTGTTTCTTTAAAAGCAAAAGAAAATGCAACTATTATGAGTTTTTGCTGTTCAAAATCAAAGACCTTTCCCTGTCTGAGTGGAGATTATGCTATATGCAAGCTTTGTTCAAATCAAAGTGCCCCAAGAGACAGCAGCAGAGCTACTGCCAGAGGCAGTGTCTGTGTATCTCAGTCAGGCCTGGACAGGAGACCTGTTGGTCAAAGCATAGATGGGTCTAACCCAGAGCAGAAATGCTGAAATTACCTCTGTTGGCCATAAAAATATTCCAGCAGCTCAATCCCACACCTGTCTTTTGTTGCTGAGCTGGGGCATTATTTCTGTCTTTAGTTTGTCTGAAAAAAAATCATGCATTATCTCCCTCTAGTACTCATTAGCAAAAGAAAAGCAGGATCAGGCCCTAAATTTATGGAAATTAAATGCTGTCAAATCTGTTTAACTCCTGTAGGACTTTTTCACAACTTTATTATAGTTACATCAGAGGCTGTTTTGTTAGGAAATAGTAACATGTTTTCTGCTCCCCCACCTTATAGCACTACTGTAGAGAAACTGATCTGACAGGGAGCAAAAATACACTGTTGGAAATAAATTCAGTGTTATGCTGAAAGTCAGCCATGAAACCTCATGGAAGATGGTGGGTGAGAAAGCTTCCTTTCCCTAGGAAAAGAACTGCCTTCTTTTTGGGACATCCTCATTGAGACTCCAGGAGCTGCACCATAACGTTCCACACTCTACGTACCACGGCACACATGCCTACAGTGCTGAACTGTGGGGGCTGAGGCACTTCTCCAGGATCCAACTGCAAAGGCTGGGGACAAGGTGGCATATGATGAAATGGAGCAACTCAGAAAGTGACAGCAGAAACATCAGAGAAGCAGACATAGCAAGTAGCAAGGACACGCCAGAGCCAGCAAGGAAAACCCTTGTAGCTCGACCTTGAGAGAAACCTAAGGGAGAGATAATTTGAGTTGTGGCTCAAAAGTAGCTTGAAAGTGTGAAAAGAGAAAACACTGACTATTGTTTTGACTCCCGCTGTGCCCAGAGTAAAGGGACATTGTGTACAGTCTTTCTAAACAAACAGGTGCACATTAAAAAGCTCAATTCACTCCCTCATTCGTTTGTTCTCCAAACAGAAACAACCTCTAGGGACCCTGAATATTGGTCAACTACCTGGGTCAAAAAGGGTAACAAGAAGTATTATAATAAAGGGAACTTTCTCCTCAGAACTGATTTTGCCTTTTCTTGTCTCTAGTAAAAGGTTTTAGTCCTTGTCGGTGGTGATATTGTCATTAGCATTGTCATAGCAACTGATAAACAAGGAGAAAGCGATGTGCAACAACTTTTTTTTTTTAAAGGCAGTCCAAATGTCTTACTAACAAGTAATTTGGTGACAGAATTTAGCAAAGCGGCTGCACAGTAAATGGGTTTATCTTTAAACACAATGCTCTTTTCCATTTTAACTGAGCATAAAATCGTATCTTTAAAGGATTGGCAAAAAGCGGGGCTTTATGCCTCTTGAGTAGTTCCATGTGACATATGGTCTTTCCAAGCAATAGTTTTATCTGCTGTGCACAGTAGCAGCAGATTTGAGCTAATGTTCCTGTGAAAACAAGTAAGGGTTTATCCAAAAACTGAAGAAGGGGAGGAAAAAGGCACCTTTGCCCTGCTGTACAGAAAAAACAAATCGTGTCTTACGTCAAACTTACGACATCCCTCTATAAATATAGCAGCTAGTGGTAGTGACTAACTTCAGCACATGCACTGGGTGAGTTGAAGAGGACTCAGTGACCTGCTTGATTCCCTGCCTACCAGTGATATTCCCAGGAGTGTTTCAGCCCTGTGCCACCCTGAAGCCTTGGATGGAGCAGAGTGGTTCTTGGGAACAGATGGGGCATCCATGCCCAGAGGGCTTAGCTCCAACTTTTCCTATGTAGCCACATCTCCGTTTCCCAACACAGATGCTTATAATCAGCATGGCTGATTATAAGCAAACAGCATGGCTTTCTTGTTGTTAGATACATCTCGTGGGGTGCTGAAGAGCACCCTGTCTCCATGCTCCCCAACATTCTGCTTCACTCTGGAATTACAGTTGGGGGATTCACTTAGCAGCTGGGCAGCAGTGCAGGGCAGGATGAGCCTCATGTACAAGTACACAAGCCCTGTGTTTGTTTTAGCACATAACTCTAAATATTGGCCTAAAATTATTTTGGAGCTCACTGCCGCCTCAGTTGAGGACCACTGCACTAGAAATAGGAGAAAAATGTAGCTCTTGAAAGTGGCTTTCCTTGTCTGAGATTCTCTTGGGACCATGGCACCATGCAGAGTTGCTAGCCCTGGGATAGGAATACCCGACCTTATATATGGCATGCTTACAAAGGACACTGTGGCACACACACTGCAGACAAACTACTCTGCAACAAAGAAAGGCTTTGTGCTGACTCAACAGAACTAGGTAACAAATGCGGCTTTAAAAATGACTCTTTCTCAATAAAGGGTAATCAGTTCTTCCCTTTTCTCATTGTGTGAGATACTCTACAGACTTTATTCATTAGAGAGCACTGCAAAGTTGAAGTAAGAAATGGGAAAAATGAGGATGGCAATAGAGTTGTAAAGTCATCCTGTATGTCAAGGAAATTACAATAAACTGATACACTTTCTGTAAAAAACACTGACAGTGCCATTCCTAGAATAAAAGCAACAAACATTCGGTATGCCCATACCTTCAAGATATAAACAAAGATGGGGCTGTCACAGAATCACAGAATGGCTGAGGTGGGAAGGGACCTCTGGAGATCATGTACTCCAACTCCCCTTATCAAAGCAATGTAAACTAGAACTCAATCTTCTGGGCTGTGTCCACTGAGGCTATCAATGTCTCCAAGGAGGGAAACTCCACATCCTCTCTAGGCAACTTATTCAAGCGTTCAATTACCTTCACAGTAAAAATGTGACTGGCCTCCAGCTGGACACACCAGCCACATCACAAGCCTTTGAGCGCAGAAGTTCTGCCAGTTTGCAGACCACCTGTAAATTGACAATCCACTGTCCATTTACTTACTGTGTAGTTCGTCAGTTTGCTGAATGTTATGCAAGTGGTGTTATGGGAGACAATGCTGAGGGTCCTGCCAAAGTTGAGAGAAATCACATCTTTTGTTCTCCCCTAATATGCCAAACCTGTCACCTCATCATTGAAGTTTATCAGTTTGGCCAAGCATGCAATAACCGGAGTGTAGACCTTGCTGGCTTGATAGGAGAGAGCTGAATAACATCTGAGGAATCATTTATTTAATGATTTCCTGACTTCCTGATCACAAAATGTCCCTGAGCAGGCTATGCAGAGTTTCCCCATATCCCTTTGTATGTCCTCCCAGTGTATTACACATCCTGAGATTGGAGTCACTCTTGGTTTGCATGTCATTCACCTGGTTTATTGTAATCTTGACCTAATGTTCAAAACTTAGCCAATCTGACTGGCCATTTATTCATGTAACATGCTTTGGTTCCCTCATTAATTCTTAGAATGAGGTTTCAAGTACATCTTGAAAGTCGAAATTGGCTTTCAGCAGGTATTGATATGCTGTGAAAAATCATTGTATTTCATACATATCACTTCTTTTTACAGGAAAATTTGGGGAAACTTAGACATGGACTGAAGACATTAAGTTAAAGTGAGAGCTAACATCACCCCAAAAAATACTGGCATTTTAATGGAGGACAATTAAGAAGGATAGTTGTTTTGCTATTCTTGTCAAGAGTCAAATTTGTCAAGATATTGTGTAAATCCTGGGGACACTCTGATAGCCTTTCATGTTTATTCCATTATTGGATTCTCAGCTTCTGGGTTCCTGGTGGAAGAAGAGCCCTGGAAACAGAAAATTAATTGTGGATCCCAGTCCCATGAGCTGCCTTGCCTTGCACCAGTGTAGTGGGCCTTGCTAGAGTGGGCAGAAAAGCTAAGACTTAAGGACAGGATTTAAGCTATTGCTGTTCTTGCTTTTCTAACCTTTTCTTGAACAGACTATCAAATTCTTAAGGCTGAATTAGGCAGGAAGGAGTAAAAACATCTTCTGCATCTCCTTCGATTCTTGATATCTTTGCAGCAGCTGTCATCTTTAGTTTGTTCATCGATCATTCAGTTGAGCAAGAGCAAGAAGATGAAGGACCATTCACCCCTTGATGCTGTTAACAAGCCTGTCAGGCTTTGACAACTTAAATGAGAGACATTTCATAAAATTATGAGTGAAATTTTAAATGTCTCATTGAGGCATACCACAAAATCCTTTGCTGTCAAATGAGCACATGCAGTAAGTTGTTTTTTTTCCCTGACTCAGCACTCTGCTCACGTCAGACCCATCAGGTTTTTTGAAACATCTCCTTTTTATAGAGGGCAGGCTCAGAAACATTAACACAAGCATTAGCACTCAATTTACCTGCTAACATTACTGTTGCACATCAGTACTGTCATTTATGTGCATGCAGCAGAAGGGCAGGATAGTTTAATGAAGACTCTTTAAAATGGACTAAGCTTCTCTCTTTCCCTATCAAATACCACTGGCTGATTTAAACTGACAGTATTTCACAACCAATTCAATGTACTTTTTCTCCCCTGCCAATGCCTGAATGGTCCACATGGTTTTAAGGGGATGCATTAGTCCCACAAGAAGAAATACGTGTGGTTTTAGTGACTTTTTACTGTGTCCTGACTGCACACTTATTGCAAAGAGTATCTATTTGGCCCTTGGCCCAAACAAAAGCCCTGTGCAGTGGCTGGGGCCACCAGGACACTTAAGAATAGCTGTGGCCCAGATCTGTGGCACAGTAGCTACACAAGCCTTCCATTCTTGAGGAGGCCCATCACCCAAAGAACAGGCCAGAAGTTTGTCTGTGTGCCTTCCACTGGGACTCACATCCCGGCAGCCTCTATGACTGCTTCCCAAATTTTGCTCTTAAAGGTACAGCAAAGTGGAATTGTTTCTTTCCGTACAGGTTTCAGCTAAGGAGTGCATTAGCATCTTTTGCTCTTGACTGCAAACCCCTTTTGAACAGAAAATTTTGTTTCACAAAGTCCAATGTGTATGGTACCAGAAGAATCTCTTATATTATATGAATAACTGTTATTGTAAGCTTGCTTCAAACAGAATAGGTATCTGTTTTTGAGCCAGTAGCCAAAACCAGAAGCAACCATGCAATTTATAGGTAACTAGGTAATCCACCAGCACCTGGGCTCCAGCTTGGAAAAATATTTTGAGTACCAGCTTCACTTGAAGTATATGGGTATATACATTGATTTCAGTAGGGCAAACACATATGCCTAGACTTATGTGTGACTGGAGCTATATAAGATTAAATGCATCACTGAAAGAGTGTCATTAGAAAAAACCCTAAATTTTAGCTGAATGAATTTGTCCAGAGACCAACTCCAGCCTGGCTCTGTTTCTTTTTTGGTGTAGTATGATGTAAGCAAGATACTATTACTCTGCAATATTCATGGCATACCTTCACACATAGGTGAAAGCACATTCCCAGCATACTATAAAATGTAAAATTGATCTTTTCCACTGCTGGGATGTTTGGGGTTTTTTACCCAGTTTTAATACCCAGAATCTTCTAGAAACAATAACACTGATCCTGTGTGCTCAGACTATATGAGGATGAGGAACTTACACAATTGCTGCATTTCTTTGTTTTTCTCTGCTGGCCTTCATTGCTGGTACTTTTTTCCATGCTCAGGAGTGAATATACTTTCTGTCAGAATTTCAGCATATTTTCCTGTCATACATTCTCCTGCTTTGAGCTCTTTTGTTCTAATACTCTTGACATTTAAGCTGGGCACGTTAAAGGTTCTTTCTCTTTACTTTATTCTATGATTTATTGATTACTTCTAGCTTCTGTTTCCCTAAGCTTATTTTCTTTCAAGTTTTCTCACCTTTCTGACTTATTATTTCATCTCTTGATACAAATAATGCTTCACAGTCCCAGTTTTAAAGCCACAACCACGGCGCAATTTTTTCTCCCATTGGCTTGGCATAGCAGCATTTTTTTACACATGGACACCCAAAGATATTGTAAATGATTACAGGGGTCATTGTTACTGATTAATGTGTCATGGCCACACATTTACAAAGGGCCTCCTGAGCTGCACTGTCCTTTGCAAGTGGTTTCGGAAGAAGTCATAGGCACTAGTCACAGATCAAGGGACTGCTCCGTGCGGGAAAGTGACACTGCGCCGGGACAAAAGTCGGCATTGTACAGGGAGAAGGCCCCTTCCCAAAGGCTGGGCAGTGCTGTGAGTCTGACTGAAAACTGAAAACCAGAACAGTAGGAGATGCTGGATGAGGAGGCTTGCCAGCAGTTAAGGATTATTGCTCCTACATATTGTGGTGCACATTCTGTGCTAATTTCTACCTGGTGGGAGCCATGCAGTCGGTAACAGAGTGTGGCTGTGTCTGTGCTCCCATCTGCATTTCTGCAAGGCCCAGTTTTGTTCTAGTGTTGCTCCTATAAAAGGAGGCTTCCATTCACCAGAAAGACCAGTTCTAGCATAAGAAACACAGCGGGAGCTGTATTAGGTGTGGGTCTCAGTGTGAGTCTTGGACTGAAGTTACCTAATTTGGCTGCATCCCCAATTCCCTGCCATGACGTTGGCATAATATTTGTGTCCATCTTGGCATCTTCCAGTGACTCAAGCTATACAAATAGTTTTGGAATCATCAGATGGGAGAGCCTAGAATGAAGCAAGGCATTACTACCTATGCAAGGCTTTGAACAGCCTTCCTTCTCTGTCTCCTGCTCTGTTATGGCAAAGGGATGGAAAGGACCTTTGTATTTCTCATGTCTGTGTTCCCATCTTGGACTGAGTGACACACTGAGCCCTTTAATTTCTCCTTAGTGCCCAAAGTAGTGCAATGATTTGCTGCTGTACGTATGCAACAGGAAAGCACAGTAATTCACGTGGATCCAACTAGGAATTAATATATTAAGCATTAAGGGGTAGATTGCCCAAGGTGACAGCTAGATTCTGTGCTGTAGAGCGCTGTGTTCAGAGGGGCACTTTTGCCCACTTCCAACTCAGATGCAAGGGGGTTGTGAAGCAGACTGTAACCAACACTTGCATATAAAGCATACTCTAGTCAATTAGCTAGTGATTTTTCTGTCAGCCAGGATTCTGTGCAAATGAAGAGCTATCAAAATGCAGAAATTGATTGAACTCAGCTGAACAAGTAGCTCCTGCTTGGGTTCTAAAGTAAATAAAGACCTTTTACAAGAAAAAAAAGTGCATTGTTTTTTACATTTTACTGTTTCAATAGAGATGAAAAATTAAATTGCCAATAAAATTTTATGAGAAAGGAAATTCTTGTTAGAAATTTTATCTCAGAGTATTGATTTTGCTACTGTGAAGAAAATTTCCCTCTAAAAGTTAATAAATAAAAGCAAACAAGGATATACTTTTAATTGCTTTAATTTAAAATTTTCTAACATATGCAGTATTGTTAAGATCATATTTTAAAAGAAATGTGTAACTTGCTGGTTTTCCTACGTTTAAGTGTCAGTTAGAAAAATTTAAATGGTGAAAAGTTAGTCTTAGGTAAGTCTGTGAACACAACTCCTTATTAATCTGTGAATATAGATGACTGAATCCTTGGGCTCTGGTTTGTCTGTCAGAATGCACATACCAGCAGGATGTTACTCTGGTTCGTTTTTCATGCAGCACACCAAAGGGGTATGTTGTCCTAGAGGCTTAAACTGTGTTTTACTTTATGCTAAAAATTCAGTCCAAATTATACAGCCAAGACTGAGAGATTAATAAATTGTAATAACAGTATTTTTATTAACACTGGAAAATTGGAAGGGATGCTTCTGGTAAGAGAATGGATTTTACCAAAACCAGCTATTAGCACAAAATACTTATGCTGTGGTTTTGTACATTTGTATGTATGTATCCACATAAGCACACGTAGATTATACACATGCACTTGCCTTTCCTTTAGACAACCACGCAGTGACATTTTCCAAGGAATAAGAAGCTGAATGAGCAACTAAGATAAAGCTGTGTTTTTTTTCTTTTTTAGCAGTGGAAATAATATTAATCCACTATATGGCTGTCAATTTTTGGAGAGGGCCTTCAGCAATTTCCCATTAATTTTCTCATTTAAGAATCTCCACAAAAGACAACAAAAGAAATAGTAAAGATATTTCAAGATAACATATTTTTCTTGTAAAAGAGGAATTTTAGGTTTTTTTAATAGAAGCTGTTGGCTTGTTTCTTCTGGCTTGCCTTCAGAATAGCCTCTAATCAACCAGAGGTATGTTCCCCTTCCTTAGGGCTTTAATATGATCCATGGCACCCCCACTTCTCTGCCAGCTCCAGAGGCACAGGACAAGTGAAGGTTTCTGGGTTGGAGCCCTGTGTGTCAGAGTGATGCCCTTACATGGGTTTTAATGTGGTTATCCTCAGATGAATTGGAGTGAGGCAAGCTCAAGAGCTGACAAGCCCAGATAAATCTCCAAATGAATGATGACCTGGTAGTTTGTGTGTCTCCTTATTTCCTATTTAGTTTTGTTTTGGGAGTGGCTACTGTCTTGTGCTCTTGTGGCTTTATTTTCTAATCTCACAGATGTCTGCCAGCTGCTGGATACTCAGAAGAAGACAGTGACTTGGTCTCTTTCCCATAAGCCATGTCCCCGAGTAAGTTCTCACACACAGAAAAGAAATTCAGGGCAACAAAGAGATATCAGTGAAAAGGTTCTTTTAGAGTAAAAATTTGGTGGAGATTAAAATAGGGCAAAAGTTCAAATGAGAATGAGCCACTGCCAAGCAAGCAAGAATCTTGGCAAAAAACAAGGAAAAGAAACTTTGGTTTAAAAGGCAAGTAACCATGGCGAGGCAACAGCTCAATGCTAGAATCTGGTTAAGAACTAATAGCACACAGAGCTGTGATTGTTTATTCAAGGCTAGCCCATGGGAGAACAGTTGTCTCCAATGAGTGTTCTCACAGCTTGGATCCAAAATTATAACTGCATTTTTTTTAAGCATCCAGCACTTCAACACTATCCATTTACTGTTAGACAAAAGAAAAAGAAAGTACGAAGTTTTTTTCTTCGTGTCCCTTGTGTGTTTAAGGCAGAGCTTTACATATGGAAAGGCATTTCATGTCAGCTGTTGAACCAGTAACATGCTATTCTGCAGCAGTTGCCAATGGAAACTGTTGATACATTTTCAGTGCCTCTCCCAAGTTTCAGGAAAAACTGGAAGCAGTGCATGGTTTAGAAATGTTTTGTTTGTGTGGGTTTTTGGAGGGTGAGAGAAGAGGTCTTGCACCCCTGAGCTGCATTACTGCAGTTGTGACACAAAACAGCTAATGGAGTGTGGGAGCTAACAGCTGTGGAATTAAGTTTAGGCATGAAATAAAAATAATGGCAGCTTTGATACAAGTAATAATTTACTAAACATGTTTTGTGGCTATCAGCAAACTCACAACATATGCACACATCCATACACCTGCTTAAGTTGTGCACCTGTTGTCCTACAGATAAATCAAGAGGGAAAAATGGAAGCTTCCAATGTTCTGCTATAAATAAAAGATGATTAATACCATTATAGTGACAAACAGGTATTGGCAGCACACAGAAAGAATGGAAGATTGTCATCTAATTTGTGCTTTTGTTTCAACGTCTAGATGAGCTTGGAATACATATACAGTGCTAGAGGGCACAGCTGCAGCCCAGCAGATGAGAAAGAGAGAGCAGGTCAAATTCATCTCTCACTGTAAGTCAAAAGTAGCTCAACCAAAGCACGAATTATCATGGAAATGAACACCATCTGATTTTTCTACAGTCTGGAGGATTTTGTCACACAAATTTATTGCTCAGAGCTTCTTGGCCTAAGCTACGACACAGTGATCTGCCCTGGGTCTGCAGGTCCTGGCACTTCTGGGAACCTGACTTTGCAGCTGTTCTTCAGAGACCTATAGGTCTGCATAACAGGTCTCTTTTTGGAATTAATATGCACATCCTTAAAAAGATCTTTCAGGCTAAGACCTAAATCCCCACATTTGCACTTTGTGGAATCATTTACACATCTGCAGAGGGCAGCTTTGAATATTGCTGGAGTCTTTGGTTTCTTCAAGTCAACAGGGCACATGGAAATTGCTGTGTAGACAACTTCAAAGCTTCTGTTTACCCACAGACTAATTAAAAATTAGGCAATAGAAGCACACTTTCTTTGAACTTTTCAACTTCAGAGCTGGCTACACTGGCTGTCAAGGTGATTAAAATGTATTTTTTCTTAAAGGAGAGGGTTGGATTTTAGAGGGTAAAGCTAAATTCTTCCCCTTCCTTGCCTCTGTCCTGTCCTTCTCCTCCACCTCCCCACCCCATGCCCTTGGATGCATTCCCCTCCACCAAGGCAGCTAACTGCCTGTGGAATTGCCTCTGCTGGATTCAGACTCTCAGGTAGGCTGATTATGGCAGTTGGGCAAATCACTCTACATCGACACCATTCCTTGATTTACAAGACAAGGCACCTATTCTAAGATACAATTTATTGTGGTGTGTTAATGGCATCTGAAGTGTGTTTTGCCCATTCTTGAGTAAATTTGGCATATATTAGGAGCAGAGAGACAGGGAATTCTGTGTCTGATATGGCTACATTTTCCCTGTGCCTTCACAGTTCTGAGGAGCATCTCCCAAAACTCACAGCTGCCGTTGTATCAAGCCAAACTGCTACAGCACATTAGAGAGAAATGCACAGTCCTCTATTCATTTTTTTTCTTCACCTGTCATCTAAGTGCAATCACTCAGAGCAGGAGCCCCTCTTCAGTCTTTCTGTACAGAAAAATCATAATCCTGTCCTTCTGTGGCGTTCTGCATCCCACCTGTACTGTGCTAACCTCCTAATGTCAGACTCTGTATCCCTGACACATCAGTGGAGCTGCACAGGAAGAGCAGAATTTGGCACCTTGGTTTTATCTGTTTAAGAGCTCAGAGGTCTGCAGGAGCACAGAGGCTTTACATTTATTTTTATTATTATGTATACTTTGCTGGGAGCAGAACAGGAATGCCCATATTTGATGCCAGGCCCTTATGCCGGGCAAAATCTGCTTTTAGATTCTTTCTGCGTATTTCTGATCTGTGGTGAAGATCTCTGTAGTGTCTTTCATATTCACAGCCTGATCCAAGGGGCGCTGGGTCCATCTCGGGTCCCTCTCTGCACAGATACATCCCTGCTATAAACAGGCACTTGCACAGAAATCAAGAGGCAACCCAAAGCATATGTGAAAGTGAACTTGGCCCACTTTTAGTGCATAACTTAAGTCTGCTAAACAGGAATATGTGTTCCACTTTTGTGTTATTGTTTTTTCCATGGTTGACAGTGAGAGCCTTTGGATTCTGCAGTATGGAGTGAGGACACAGTTTCATTCTTCCTTGATGATTTTTTCCTTCTTCACCATTGTCAGGAATTCACAATCCAAATGACTCATGTTATGTGAGCAAATATTGCCTTAATTTGAATTAATTTATTTTTGTTGCAATCACCTTTGAATGTTACTATAGTAATATCTCTGGTTTTTCCTGTCAAGGAACTGTCACAGACAATTTCATAAACCTTTTATGCAGCTACAGGGCAAAGAAAACAATGCATATATTTTACTACTATGTTTGCCTGTAAATAATAAGGATATTTTAAATGCACATAATTGCATCATAAGGAAAGAATACAAAGATGCCAGAATAAAACAGGTTAAAAATGAGAAAATACTGAAATTAAAGTTAATATTATCTCCCTTGCGCAACCTTTGCCCAAAACTCTACCTCATCCCATTCATGCCTTTTTCTCTGGGCATGAACAGTTCTAGAAATTGTAACTGAAAAAGAAAATTCCCTAGCTTTGTGCTCCATTGACAGCACACTATCCTTCATCCACTGTAAGGAAGGACTAGGTTGTATTGCTGGCTGGAACATGCCAAGTCACCTGATAGCAAGACCATATAATTTGGTCTCTAGGCATGACAGGATGAAGCATCCTCATTGGAAAGTTCTGAAAGTGGGATTCTTCATATACTTCAGTTGCTAAGCTTCAAAAGTCTTCTCCAGACACAGACATATGGTGATTTTCATTTTATATATGCATATATATGTATACAATTTGCCACATTTGAGAAAAATGTCCACTAAAATGGCAAACAAGCATATGCACAGTAACATCCTGAAAGCAGTTACTCAGTTTCAAGCAGCATAGTGTTAGGGCATCTGAATGAAGTCTGTATACTTTCTTGTTTTTCCAAAAAAATAACTTTACTTGACTTCAATCTCAACTTCATAGAAAACCCAAAACCCCAAAATATTTTGATTTAGTTTCTCCCAAATCCTTAGCTTTGCATGGACAACAGGGAAAGAAAAATATTCAGTTTAGTGGTTTAACAATTAAGTGTTTAAACAACCTGGCAAAGTTCTGAGAACATAAGAGCAGAGTATTACAATGGGAAGATATTCAGGGGAGAAACTGGGATTCATGTGTTCTCTAAAGCACGGAGGGAAACTGGGACCTGTGTGTCCAATGATGTTTACTTACATTTTTCTCCTGTTTCTCACAACATTCCATACTGAACAGTTTGCTTGGCACTCCCATGTGTGTGGCTGGGTGCATCATCTTACGTTGTTTATCCAAGTGCGGCTTTTCTTGAAATTTAAGAGTTGGTTCAAAACACCTGAGACAGGGTTGATTTGTGTGCTCTTCTCCATAGATTGACATGTGTGCCATCAGCAGACATAGACCCAAAGAGACAATTCAACATTCCTGCAGTGTCTGGCAGGAATTCCTCTTTCTTCTCATCTCTGCCTGCCTTGAGTTTCCTGCTGCCAGTTCTCCTCATTGTAAGAATGGAAGTGCCAATACTCAAGATGTCAGAGGGTGCAGGAGAAGCTGTTGGCTGCTGCTGTATGAGCAAAACCAGCTGTGTGTCTAAGTTTTTGTTTAAGCAACAGGATCAGACTGAAAAAAAGAAAAAGTAAGCAAAGATTTTTTCTGAGCCTGAGATGAACTAGAGAACCATCCCCACTCCTGCAGGAGTGGAGCCTGAGCAGAGCCTCAGTAGGCATAATGAAGTCCAGGCCTGCCCTGGGAAAGCAACCTCTTTTTCCACTGAGGATTTGTCCACTGAAACAATTTATTGTCTCTTTAAAAGAGTTTGAAAACACAGACCAACTAGAAGAAGACACAGTGTTCCCCATGTTGAGGGAGGTTACCATGGCAGAGTCCCACTGCTAGAGTCACAATTTTCTGCTGCCGTACCATATGCTTCCCAGAGAGACCTGTTATTTAAGTTTCCTTATATATCTCCCAGAAAAGGGTGCTGTTAGGTAACAAAAATCTGTCAATTTCTTTATGGCTAGATCAGTGGTAGACCAAAGACAAGGATTATTGCATGGGTGGATGTCTTTTTCAGGGTCATGAATCAGTCCACACAGATTAATTTTATATTTTAGGCTTCTTGTGGTTACCATTTTATCAGTCACTGTAAGCAGGCAGCAGGCTCTCTCTTCAGCTGTGAAGAATGAAGCATTTTAGATGATTAAATGGCACTGGGAACTTGACATAGCAATGGGATAAGATCTGTAAAAAAGTACATGCCTTTACCTTATGCAAACAAACAAATGTCCATAGTTGGCTTGGGGCAGAAGGTGAAGGAAGGGCTGGTATGAAAACACTGCTGCAGAACAACTGCCAGGGGACTTTACAAGTACTAACTGGAGTCTATAAAGTAGAGGGAGGATAAAACATCGATGCTATGTGATGGGATATTGCACAAAAGGAAAAGAAGTGAGATGAGGCCATAGTGAAGAAGAGAAGTTGAAAGAAAAGAGAACTTAGAGAAGAGAGAATAGAACAGCAGGCAGCAAAAACATGGAGTTTAGTAAAAAATATAGAGACTCACAAGTACAGGAGGGAAATATTTTAACACTCTAGGAGGATAAATTTGCAGGCAAATTCTGTTTATTTCCTTGGCCAAAAGTAAGCCCTCATAGAAGAAGCAAAGCTCTCTCTGGTAGCATCTCTTATGCCAGCTCACTGAACTTCTGGCGTGCTGCTGGCATGCTGCCCTCCCCGTGGGGCAGGAGGAGGGTGATTGGAAGCATTCTGCCAAAGTCTCTTTCAGTGGGACAAAATTCTGGCACCTAGGGCCAAGAGTCCAAAAATCTGAAGCACTTTGTACACTTGAACTGTTTAACCTCAACTTTCTTTTTAAACAAATATGTGTTTGCAAAGAGGAATCCATTGTTCAGTATTTCACTTAGCAGCTCTGAACTGAGGCCATATTCAAGCTATCTGCAGAGGTTTCATCACTAGCAAACTGTACTTTGTAGGTTCACAACATAATATATAGACTTATTATTTCCCATCTGTTTTGCCTTTTAGCATTTGTCCATCATACACTGACACTTCAAGCTGGCTTGCTGTGATTAGCTTGGTGTGGCAGAGAGATTGCTCACACCATCCGTCAGAGCTCGTGCTCACAGTCCTGGGCTGAAGCTGAAAGTCAAATCCACATGAAACCCCTGAACTGTTATAACAGCCTGATGGCCATTGGAAAATTTTTTCACTTTTTCTTTCTTTTTCTATTAGAAAGTTTTTGGTGAACAAGGTCTAGGGACAAGAATGAGGTGTGGGGGCGAGGAAGCAGCTGTAGCAGGGGAAACAGCAGAAGAGGCAAATTATTTCATATACAAATGTGCTGTGCATATGTCACGGCTCACCAAGATGTGAATCTGCAGTGGAAATTAGCGAGCAAAGGGAAAAGCAAGAGTAGGTTTTTCATTTGGAGTCACACTGACATTTCTTATAAAGTCTTTTTGGTCTTGGCTTCCCACATTGATGGGACTGGTCAAGGCATTTTTAATTAAGTAATGGTTCCACCAGAAGCTGTTTAGCAATGAGAGGGCTGGCTGGATTATGTGAGCAGTGGTCACTTGGTCAGGCCACCAGCTGAAATGTGCTCAGCCCTGTACAGCAGCAGTTTTGATCAGATGTTGCCTGCTGTGGTGACTGTGAGTTGGGAGATCTTGGCTCAGTTTTCCTTGGCCACAGATCCTTATGACAGAAAGGAAGGAAAGAAAAGCTCTCATTTAAGAATTTCCATGGAAATTTCTGCAGAGACTATGAAAGCACAGACATGAAGGAGAAAATCATTCAAAGTGGACAATGTGCCATTCAGAAGAAGGCAAGCCCATCACAAGCCTGTCACAGATAGGAGAGAACGTCCTGTGCAGGATCATTTGGCACCTTCTGGTGAAGAGGTAGAAAACGCCTGACTTTAATTTTGTATTACTGCCTGACTGCCATGGGAGTTCTTTTGAGCTGTAAGAAGTCATGATAACAAAGCACAGTGATCATACCACTTTAATATATGCAACCAGCAAGGATGTAGAATTATGAGGCAAATATGTAGAAAAACCCCACCCATCTCCCTCAGGGAAAGTTGCACGTAGAGACCTATAGCAAAATGAGATTTCCAGAATGATACCAGCTCACCTTTATAAGAAAAACATAATATTTAGATGGCTGGTTTCTCCCCCATCACTAAATACTGTTTATATATAGCATAAAGCTCCTTTAATCGGGGGTAGTCTTGGTTCCAGAGATGAATATTCCCATTCAGTTGACCGATCCAGAATCAAGCCCTGAATTTCATTGGGTCCAGGTAATTGAAGGATTTTTAATTTAGTAGTTTCCACTGCATTAAGAATTGATGACGATTTTTCCACTGCAGTAAATGGAAGGTCCTCTTGCCAAAATACCTGCTACTTTGTGAAAGTGGAAAACCTGATGGTTTCTTAAGGTGTATTAGGGACCTGCAGACCTTTGAAATGTAAGTTACAGGAAAACAAATTAACACATAAGGCACATTCCATGTGAAAAACAAGGGAGGTGTTATGAGATGCATAAGAAACATATTCTATTGGACTGTGGTGCCTCAATAAGAAATCAAGGCCACTGCAGGCACTCTCACAGAGACAGGCCTGCCTCTACCCTTATTTTGAGCCACAAGTGCCAACCAAAGGCCATATGACCATCTGTGGCTGCTTGTTTGAGGGAACAGGGCTGCATCTTAAGTTGTTAATGCTTTTCACCACACAACCAGCCCACTGTATACCTAGGTACGTTACTCTGTGCCTCAGGTTCCTGTTGCAACAGGGCATTAAAGCCTTAATTTATTCATCTTTTATACCATCTCTGAGATCACAGAATCACAGAAGGAAGGACCTCTGGAGATTGTCTTGCTCAAAGAGGGCCACAGCTCAGATGCTGGACACTATACAGTAAGCTAAATTGGTTCTAGCTAATCACTATTTTCAAGTAGGAAATAATTTCAGGTTTGAGGCTCATTGTTCTTGAAATGCAGATGAACACATGCTATTCCCTCCCCCTCCCACCTCCACTCAGACCCAAAACTGGTATTGAAACTGGCAGCTGCCTTTATATCTATTTTTTTATTCTTCATTCATGAACAACACAGCTGACAGTGAGAGAGAAAAGATGTGAAGACAGTAAATATCACATTTCATCAGATGAACCCTCTCTACTGTCACATTTTAAAGTACTCTGGACCATCTTAATTAGAAGGGGTTAATCCTTGAGCCCAGAGACCAAAAGGTAACTCGCTCCCCACTCACTCTATCCCCATCCACTGAGGAGAGGCACTGCAGATGCTAAGGGTGCATAGCGCCCAGGAGGAGCCCCCCAAGCTCTGTCCCTTCCCAAATGGTGCCCACTTGCCATGGCAGCCAGCTCTCCCGGGCCATGCTCAGCTCCATCCTACAGGGGAGGAAGCTGGCATTGCAGCACCTTGGGCAGAAGTGCTCATGCTTCTCATGGTACCATCCAGGACACTCAAATGCCACAAACCCTGCTTTCCATGGAAGCTCAGTGAGGTGAGGAACCACATCAACTCCTGAAGAAACCTACTCCAGGCTCTGGCAGACTCTCTCGGCCTGTGGGCTTCAAGGTGGAGGCTGGCAAGGCTGGCAGGACCATTGTGGCTCTGTGCTTTGTCCTCATGCTGGCAGCAGGAGTGCCTTGGCCATGTTGGCTTCTGCACAGGACCACAGAGCATCTCAGATCACCCACATCCTAAACCATTCAAGGCTGGTTCTCTGCCTCTCACACAGTTACTAGATTGATAGATTGAGATTTAATTAAAAATGATCAGCTACTGCAAGGACAGGCTTTTTCTTTTTTTTTCTTT
>VXBB01010837.1:491430-542263 GCA_013399915.1 Illadopsis cleaveri
TTTTTTTTTTTTTTTTTCCTTTCCCCAGGCACTTGGTTTGCATGTTTACTGTGCTAAAAACAGTTACAAGCAATCTGGATAGCCCTCTGTTAGCTGTGATGAAAACATTCTCCAGTATATCTGACAGTGCCTGCCACTGAAGAGGCCCAAGAAATACTCCAGCTCAATGGGGAATGATCCTAGCTTTCTACAAATGACACACTGAAGACCTGATGCTTTCTTTCACCTGGGGCCAGTGCTGTGGCATCATCCCTGGTGGGGATTTGGGCTTGTTCATGGTTCTGACAGCCAGGACACAGGTACTGATGCTTGTGGGCTACAGTGGAATACACCCTGTGCTCATTTTCCCTCCACCATGCCACGTTGCTCACAGAACTGTGATGGACATTAATGTGGGTGGAAAAGAGCTTGCTGTCAGGGCCTTATGCTCTTGGAGGTGACTGACATGTTCAGCAGGGAAAATAACAAAACTCTTTACAATCCCTGGCCTCTGGTGACCTCAGGCACCAAAAAACAAGCTTATACCCAAAATCTTTGCAGAAATATTAGCCTGACAGAAGACTGAGGTAGGACACAGTAGCAGCTCAGAATTCTCAAGCCAGATGTACCCTCTGCCTTGGAAATGCCTGACCATTGCATTCCCTCATGGGATGTAGCTGAGGACCACTGCCCATTCAGCAGCAATGTGGTACTGTGGCCATGGCCAGCTCTCCTTCATCTCACTTCAGTCTACCTCGTGGCATCTTTTTCCAGAAGCAGTTTTACAACCCCTTCCCTGGCTGCGAAGCTGTTTCCTGCTCCTGCATGCCACTGTTCATTCCCATGGTCTTCCTGCAGTCCACCACCCTCCCTGTTGTGCCGGTGTGGGGCCATCTGTATGCTGGGGTGCTGTTAAGAAATCCTCAGTAGGGAGTTGCATTGAGCTCAATGGTCAGGTGGGGCCAGTCCTGCAAGCAGAGCTGGCAAAAGGAAAAAGAAGGTTCATCTCTCCTTTTTAGTGATAAGGAATCCATTCATTACCAATTCAGTGCCCCCAAAAGTCCTTCTGGTTTGCTTATAGACCTCTACTGATAATGCAAAAATTGTCTTTCACTCCCACCTCACACACAAACACAAACATTTGGTTAATCTCATAGTTTGGATTATTTTTTTTTTGTAGGTGCTAGTGAGCTGTAGCGAGTCAGAGCATTCCCAAAGCAAAGCTGCTTTATTACCAATTTTGAAAATGCCTCTGTCCATCATTATCAAATATCCTAAATACCCATGTTCAGCAGCATTCTGCTGGTACTTAGATTATGAGTCACTGGGTAATTTAGCCCTGAGAATGAGATTGTAAACTGTTCTCCCCCTGCCTTTTCCAAGAGGAGATGACAGTGGGGGACCTTCATTAATATTCACTGTAACATACATCTGTTAGCCCCCTCAGCCACTGCATGAAAATACACAAGGAGAGGGGGAAGAGCAGAGGGAGAGCTTCAAAACATTTGTAGCTAAGGCAGGAGGCAGGGATGCACCCTGAGCTGTGTCTGTCAGTCTGACAAGGACAGTGAGCATTTGCCATCTCTATGAGCCATTCTTTGTGGCTTTACAAGCATTGAGGCATTAGAAGTAAGAAAGGCACTGGCTCTAGCTGAGGAATAATAGCAGAGCTCAGGTTGATAATGCTGCTCAACATCCCAGTGTTAGGGCTGGATCTTGGGTGTGGATGTAAGTGACCCACTTAAGGTTTTTTGTTGCTGTTGTTCAAAAACCTCACCGTCTACCTTCTGTCCCATTGAGACTCAGCTACGACAGAGTCATACTTCATATTCATCTATAGGAACATCTGGCCCATGTCTAACATTTAATTTCCACACCATTAGAGTCAAACAATACGTGTACATCAGTAGATAATGTAATGCATTATCACGCAAGGCAGAGAGCAGCAATTTATTAGCCTAATTTAAAATAGCCTTCAGCAAAAAATAGTGCATCTTAATTCATGGATCTGAAAGGAATGACATATTTTGCTGTAAAATGCAAAGGTATGAACAGAGACATGCTTTTCCACAGTGGTGCATATATTATTTCATTTTCTTGTAAATCTTTTAAAAGATGAAATATCAGTTCTCTGTCCAAAAAGAAGAAAAAAAGAAAAAAGACAAAAAAAAAGAGAAAAAAGGAAAAGTTCAAACCCAAGGTACATCCATAATAATACAAAAGGAGAGATCTTACCAAGGGGACAAAAGAGAAAAAGCTGCCCCAGAATACAAGCAAAAGTGACCTTTCTTTTACAGTGAAGTTGTGATCTGAATGTGAAGATCACTCAGACTTTCCAAGCTCATATTTCAACAAATCCAGGCACCTCAAGTGCACATCAAGCATTTCCTCCTCTTTTTTTATCTATTTCTTTAATCTGTCTTTTCCAATAAGAGACATTCTCTGGATAGGACCAAAAATATCAAAACAAATTAGAAACCTTTGCCGACCTAGCAAAATGAGTCACTTTTCACAAGCCTTTGATTAAAGGCCGTAACATCCTTCTAGGGGGAAATTAACTTCCCAAATGGCAGAGCAACACCAGGCTTATATGACACCCAAAGTTCACTTCAGTTCTCTGAAGCGGGATAAATTTTCTCACTTTTGGTTAATAAATACATCACAGGCTCTGACAATACTGCTCATCTCCAATCTCTAATGTACCCAAAGTTTACAGCTGTCTGAAGATGAGATTTGTATTTGGCAGCTTTTCTGGCTATCTTTTTTTTATTTGACATCAAAATGTCATTGAAAACTACATAGCCTTGGAGAAAAGTCTAACCCAATAAATCCCACATTGTTTTTCCCACCGTGGAACAACTGTGCTAGGAGAACTAGTGGGTTGCTGTGCCCCACCTGGGATACAGCCTGGAGGTGGGAGAGTGCCCACTCCCTCAATAGCACTTTAAAGAAAGCAGATTATGAGGGCATATATCAGGTGTTTTAAGAGCTTCTTGGAAGACTTAGGTACAATAACCCATAGTTCTGGATGTGATCAGCGTGAGCCCTGCCAAAACTGAAACCATGCAACAATCAAAGCAGAACTTCTAGATGACTGGGAAATCTTTAGAATTAAAAAAAAATGCTTATCTCAAATATCTATACCAGTGCCACACTTGTTTGCCAGCATGTGAATGGGGATTAACAAAATCTCAGCAGTGGGTTTTGCTCCAGACAACATATAAATGAAAATCCCAAATGAAAGAAGCCTTAAGGTAGTTATTCTTTTGAATTAAAGACAGTGATCTCCTTTTCATCCCGATGACGTGCTCCTTTCAGTGGCTTGCATGGAATAGCATAGGGATGATTGGTCGTGGGGAATTATAAACATAAAAACACAGAGAAGAACGAAATGGCAGCAATCCCAGGCTCTTGTGGGGACTCTTCTGGTCAGCCAGGGGCAGGACCTGCTTGCAGACCATCTACAATGTTACAGCTATACTGAGGCCAAGGGACTGGGCTGAGAGGTTACGGGTGAGGGTGTATGAGCGCACTTCACATGACAAGGACATTGAAACTGGAGATACAGCTCTACACCACAACACAGCTCCATGCAGAGAATCCCACAGCAAAACTGTGACGAGGCAGGTTTATCAGCAGCGGCACAGGGAATTCTGGAGCTGAAGCTGAAAAACTGGTATGTTTGACCAAATTAAACAAGTATTCAACCAGAGAGACAGTTTCCCAGCTTGGAGGACTGGTATTCATGTGCATAGAAAAATACTCTGCTACTGACTGAAAACAAGAGCAGAGGCAAGAACAGGGAGGATTCAAACTCCAGGCAGGTGACCCAGCTCAGCAGTCAAATAGATCACTGGTCTTCTGAAAAGTACTATAAAAGAGGGTGGTCTCAGAGATTTAGGAAGAGTCACACCTGACACATGTCCACTTGACACATGTCAACAGAAAGAGAAAACCAATAAATCTCACACCAAACAAAATTCCTCTCATCCAAATGTCTGGTGTACTGGAAGGCTTCATCTGGATGCTTCACTGACTGGCTGCAATACAGCACCGTGGCTTGGGGTGGGGGTGGGGGATGTGCAGTGTGTGAAAGAAGTGAATGATGACACATTAGCAAAAGATTTTGCCTTTTCTATCTCAGCTGGAAAAGAAGAGGAGAATCTTCTGTCTACCATACCCCATGATATATAAAGCGACCTGTAATGAAACTGCTATATCTTACCTGACCTTCTGTTTACCATCCCCTTAATAAAAGGCATGGGAACATATTCTCCTGGCCCAGTTGCTACCCTTGTTAGGGTGCAGCTTATGCCGAGGTACCTGCATCTCTCTAGGAAGGAAATAAGACAAAGAAAAGGTGCTTGCATTAATGCTGCCTCAGGGCACCAGCAAGTTACGGGTTGGTGGGTTTTACAAGACTACTTACTATGCTATTCAATTAAAAAAAAAGAGCAGTTACCATAGCAACACCCACATCTAATGGCTCTTATGCTACCTCTGAGATACAAAGCACCTTCTTACAGAGATGCATTGACCAATACAGCATGTCGTGGGAAGTTTTATGCTTCAAGCAATGGTTTAAGAGGAAGAATGTGCGTTCCAATAACCAGACATATTTATATCCCCAGGTTGTAATATTAATTTATAACAAATTGTTTTCCTTCCTTGATATCTCTTTTCTTCTCATTACCATTTCTTTTCTAATAGCACTTCCATTTTTTTCTTTTTCTCGCCTTCCCGGATGGATGATATTTGATTAAGTACAGGATGAGATTTGCATATGGGAGCTCTGTGATGTGTCCCACAGTTAGGTGGGTCATATCTCTCTGTAGATCTCATTTCTAGGAAATGCTACCACCTTATCATTGCTGAGCACTCGTGGTGGCCAAAGGAAAGCCAGTGGCGAGTAGGTGTTTGTGGAATGCAGTCTGGCACTATTGGTGGTAAAAGATGGGTTTGCTCTCCTGAAAAGGGATGGAGGGCAGCAATTTTTATTTCCTTTGCACAGCAGGATAAAGTGGGAAGGTGAGGTGGTAGTTCATCTTCCCCACAGGTGTAGAAGGGGGTGCAGAAGTCTCTTTCTAGTCCTTTGTTACAGGCATGGTTGAATGGGAGAGAAGTTACACACCCCTTGAACATGGTGAGAGCAAACTTAACACCCTCCCAGACATGCTGGAGCTGGAGAGCCACAGTCAGAAACATGAGGAATGGAGAAGGCACAGCCGAGCCTCAGGATGTCCTCCTCACTCCTTGGCCCTCTCTACAGACATTTTATTTCTCTGCAACAAGTCACAGAGCCAGGGCAAGATGCTGCAGGATTCTGCATCCCCTGTCCCCAGCTGCTGCTTTAAATATACCCCTACCAAGTGGCACATTGCTGGGCCACGGTCGCTTGGGCAGGCAGGACTGGCTTCCCTGGGGACCTTGGAGGGGCGTGGGACAAATGCAAGAGTCCCAGAGCTGCTTACCTTTCCCTGGGCAAAGCCCAGATCAGGCACTCTGGGTCTCACAGTTTGTGTGCCACTTGAGCTCCCACTGTGCCTCTGAAATGTGGGGTCACAGCTGACAATTAGTTTCCAGAAACAAAAAAGAGAAAGTGAATCTTCAATAACCTCTGATTTTGAGTCCCTTAATTATCTAGCCAGCTCAGTAGGAGAGGAACAACATGTTTGTCCTTCCTACACCAAATATTCCTTGTAAATCTAAACCAAAAAAATCCATTAAAAAACCCACTAATGATTTAAAGAAAAAGAAAGACCAATTAATCACAGTAATTATTATTTAGATATAGATTATCTTCAGAAACACAGGACAGTGGTATTTTGTTACTGCAGCATCACTGAAAAATGCCTTTCATTCAAATTGCAAGATTGAGCATAATTTCCATGTTATTTTTCTGTGAACACAGGGCTCCATGTATTATTTGTGATGTTCCTAATTTTTAATTACCCCAAATTAAAACAATGGGATGATATATGATGAATGAAACCAAGCATATGTTAAAAACGTCTAAACAGTTTTACCTGGCAAAATGAACAGAAATATAAATTGCTTGTAGTGCATATTTAAAAATTCAATAGCAAGCTAAAATTATCATTTGCATTAATGTATTCTGAAATATGAATTATTAAGTGATTCACATTGGTGTAACAAAAGCCAGCTTGGAGAACCTAGCTTTAGCCTGCAGCATTCCTCAGCAGCCTTATCTTCCCAGTCCCCTCTAAATAGTGCTAAATATATAAAGGAGATTCTTCTAATTGGAAAAATTTATAGAGAACACCTGTATGAAAAAAGAAAGCCCTTTACATTTCCAAGTAGCCTTAAAAAAACCCCTCAAACAAAAGAAATTCAAATATTCAATGCTATTCAAGTCTCCTATCTCTTTTTCTCTTTCCTTCTTTTAACCCCCTTTGTACTTTGCACTACTGTAATTTTTTTCTCTGCTTCAATCCCAGCCATCATGTAGTTTTTTTCTTTTATTTTTCTTCTTCTTTTCTTTTTCTTTGTTCTCTTTTTTGTCTCTCCATTCTTTGCATAAAGTTTCATTGTTTAGAGGTCAAGGCAATGACCTGCCAGGGGGAAGTGTGGCAGGTGCCTCTGCCTGTGATGCTGTGGAGTAGCTGGGGACAGCTGTGGCAGCATCCCAGAGGAGCACTGGGTGGTGGGACAAGGAGGCTTCCCCACCTGTGGGGCAGGAGTGCTGCCTTTCTTCTCTAGACAGTGTCAGGGGGGCATGAAGGATTGTGCAGGATGAGAAGCTGGACTGAAACATTATCCGGTGTTTCAAGCAGTGAAATCTTAGTTCACTTCCTCCTCTGCATTGTATAAAAAGGGAAAAACCTGCCAGTGAGGTCTTCTAGGGGCTTGGGCTTCATAACTCAGGATCCTTTTATAGGACATTTTTTCCCCCTGCCTTTTTATTTTTGCCTGAGGAAATGAGATCCGATTCATAGCAAGAAAAACAAGTGCTAGTTAAACAAGGACAGCCCAATGATGGAAAAGCAGCTCCAGGTCACTCTCGGACTCCTGTCCTTCCTCTGTTGTGCTGAAGGTCAAGCAACAAGTTTGTGGAAGAGCCAAAGTTTTCAGCCCGTATTCCCGCACTCTGCTTTCATTGTACAAACTCAATTTCCCAGATCACTTCCTGAGCTCCAACTAACTTCAGGGAGAGGACAGTTGCAAAATGTCTTTGGCTGCGCATGGCTGAGATGCTGCTGCTTCTTAAAACAGTTTATCAGTCTTGAATGCCAGATCTGTGATGTGCATTGTACAGCCCAAGTTTACAGACTTCCTTCTGCACCAAGACACAAAGCTCAGCACTTTGGAAATTGAATTTCTCTTCATGCCATGTGATTACAGATATATTCTGACTCACTATTTCCATTTCTCTTATGTCTTAGTGAAGAGGAAAAAATGGTCAGAAAAAATTATCTCTGTAGCATTATTTCTATAAAAATTCATTTCATATGCAAAGTGTTACTCTGCTCTGGGAAAAGTGACACCTAAGGACTTATGTGTAATTATGTCTATGTGTTGTGCATATACAAACACACACACACACGCACTCACACACACACACACACACACACACACACACACACACACAGAGTGCCTGATGAGCTGTGCTAATAAAGAAACAAAAAGCGGATGTGACATTTACCCAATACAATAAACATAGGTCAAAAAATAAATTGCCACAGGATCATTAGGAGCAGTTATGCATGAATAGCTTTACATGGCCAGCAGTCTTGCTGCTCCAGCATCTTGTCACTACACAAGCATCTGTAAGAACCCTTGTTCCCCGTAATATTTTAGTTGTGGTCTTCACTCATTAAGAATGGGTATAAACCTTGAATTTGTAAACCTGCTTTTGTAAAATTTATTAACCTGCTTGGATATTTTTAGTCTATCATTAGGTTTCAGGTCCTTGAAAAAAAATCTTCTATGTTCTTGGCCCCTGAGATTTCCTGGAGCAGAGAAGAAATTAATTAGATGCATGCAGGCAGAAGAAATAATCTGTCTTTCATTAGATTTGAATTTTTCAGGTTTCCACATCTTTGAATTTCCCCATGTTCTGGTACCAGAGTCCATCACGCTCACTGGGATAGGAGCAGGAAGGGCAGGACCTGCAGAACAAGCTACTCTTCATACAAGGCTCCCATATTTTTGCCTGAGAGATCCCAGTCCAAAGTGCAACTCTCGAGCTTGCCCAGTGAGATCATGCCATGCTCTGTGCATGCCCTGTGTTGGTTAACCCAGGAAGACTAAGCAATATTCAGATTTTGTGGAGATGAATGTATGTGGAGATATGCTCAACATGAACTTCCAGGCGGCCGGGACATGCTGACAGGTGAACTGCAAGAGGAGTGTCTACTCTGGCCCATTTTGCCCATATTTACTTCATACATCCTGAAGCCTCACACTTTGCTGCTTTTCATGGGATGTGGTCCCTAGTCTGAAGCAAACATGGGTAAAGTGTCTGGGCTCCACCTACCCTTGAAGATGCATTTCCAGGTAAACCCCTGGCTCCTGCAGGGATGCTTCCAGCCCCCGGTGGTCTAGAGCAACTAGATCCCTCCCAGTTCTCCACCTGGAACAGAACTGAGGCCTACTGTTCCCCCGAGTCATCCCATGCCTCATTGTTACCCAAATCAAACTGTGTCTGGGGGAGGGGTTACCTCTCCAGCCTGCTTCACATTGCTTTTTGGCAAGATTTCTAATCTCTTACTGGCCCAGTGAGCATGGGGTGGGAAGAGTTCCTTTTGGGCACCTCATAGCTGGGTTCCAGGAACTCTCCCCTTGTGTCTATCTGCTGAACCTCATGAACTGGGGCTGCAATTACTGCTCAGGCCCCTTCTTGGAGACAGCTTGCTCCCACCTGCCGAGCTTAGCCGGGCAGTGGTGAGTCAGGGGCCATGCTTGCCCATTTCTCCACATTGCTTCACGTTCAGTTAAAAACAAAGCTGTCAGTAATTAACAAAACATGAGAAACCAGATTTGCCAAGCTGCTATTTTAGCAAATCATAACGGTGTCGCTGCCAAAATCATCACTTCTCTTTTCCCCTCTGCACCCCCCTCCTCCAGAATCCGTTGTGCACTGTGAAATTGAAAAACTCTGTGTGAAGGAAGAAAGTGAGGTTCAAAGAGAGCTGTGGTTTTTCAGTTTGTTACACTACCAATGCAAAACATGCCATAAACAAAATTAATGGCACTGTCTAAAAAATTCTCGCTTCTTTGGATTTTTCTTGCTGTCTGAGTAATAATGAGCGAGCTGGTCCTAATCAAACAAAACAATCACCTACCATAGAGATTTGTGAAAAAAATTAGCATTCTCTCCCTTTAAGCAGAGGGAAATTCAGGCTGGCAGAGTTGTGGTAATTTATACAATGTGGTTTGTAGGCCAGGAATGAAGTATGCAGCTCCAAGGGCCCAGTCCAGCACTTTGCTGAACTGCAGTGGTGTCCCCTCCTGTTGCAGGATGGGCTCCCAACATCAGAAGTTATTACAGGCCCCATTCTGTACCATGCTTACATAGTGTTTTAAGATGTGCATGACTCTTATATCTCACAAACTTTAACTGGAACAGAAAGCTCTCACTCTCTCACCAGAGTTGCTCATTATTAGCCAAAACCTAAAGTATGGCATAATCTACAAAACTTTATTGTTTAAAAGTGTATTTTTTAAAAAAGAATCTCAGTATTCACCATCCTTTAGGCTTTGTTCTGAGTTCAACCCTACTAGCAAACTACCTTGACATTTCTGAGAAATCAGGCACAGATCAGATACCAGACAGAATGAGATTCCCTAGGATTTTTGTTACAGGAACAAAGGTGTATGAGGTCAGGCATTAAATAGGGTGGAAAAAGCCATATTAAAAGCCTGAGACAGGACGTGCATGAGTCATCAGAAATTTTCTGTCTGACTTCTGTGGACCCTGGATGAGGCTGTGAAAGAACATTATGATTTCACATGTCAGTATTCAAACTTCAGGATGTCAAAGTTAGGATATTTACACTGCCCTAGGCATTTGGATTTGGTAGCACTATTTTTCATATTACCCAGTCTTATAGGAGACAACTCCTTTTAGAAACCATATGATAAATGTTAAAGAAATAATTTAATACTGGGATGCTAATGTTAAACTCACTGAGGTAATTGATTAGCACATCTTTGTTGACTCATGGTGACATTTTCTGAAGTGCTTAAACAGCTGAAGAATACAAACTAATTAAAATGAATTTATGTCCCTTTGAAAAAAAAGGAGGTATTTTCAAAGGTGTCCAATTAGGATACCCTTTTTCCACTAGAAATGAGAGAGACTTGAGTGCCAACTTTCTAAAACTAGTTTTGAAAATCTCACCTTTAATTCTTTCTCTGAACTATATTTTAGTATTTTTCCATCCCAATACATTTATGCAAGCACTGTGACTCCATCTTGCTCTCCTAACAGGTATTTTCACCAAAGACAGCAATACTGAAATACTCATGTAACCAAGATAACTCCTCCAGTACTGCAGCATCACACTTCTCAACATGTGAGACAACGTCTATCCAGGGATTCGATGGAATTTCCTGGAGCGCTTTAGCTCCTATCTAGTTTCCCACTCTCCTCTTGCTGGTTGCCTCCTATCACAGACAGTCCCTTAGAGCTAAAATAGTCTGCCACCGGCTGTGGGTGCATATGTAGACATGAAGTTGCCTTATTATCCCTAACGGTGACCCATCTTGGCTGAGAACTTTGCTGAGGGTTTCTGTTCTGTTGTGCTCCTCCGTGGGATCTGCACTCACTCCCTGTACCTGATGTGCTGTTAATACGGGCATTAGCTTTTACGATTACCCTGACCTCTTCCTAGAGGCATTTGCATAATTATTTCATGCTAAGTAGAACAGCTTCATGTCTCGAGGAAGCTTCGTTGCACCATTTTCAATAGTGCACGTGGGAGCACTAGGTTCTGGCATTCCTTCAAAACTGGGTCTCTCATATCTGAAGATATTGGGTACACGGTCCCTTCTCCCCTTCCCTCTTCCCAGCACTGGCCCTCAAGTGGAATTTAGGTGTGCTCTGGGACCCTCTGTTTGGTTGGGCTTTAATACTAGCTATTACACATAGGGGAAACACAGAGCTTGAGAAACCCACCAAACCTCTGATGTGATGTGGGTTTCTGACGAACAGCTCAACAGTTACCTGGTTTAAAGGGTTTTGTAGGTCAGCACAGGCAGAACGGAGGCCAGTGCAGGGCTGTAGCTACCTCCACAGTCAACAGGCAATCAGGCATTGTAGGGAGAAAGTCCATGGTGTTCCAACACTGAAGTAAGACTCTGCTCAGGGATGCTGGTTAGGCTGCTGCTGATCCACACCAAGACCCTGCCTCCTCTAACCCAGCCCAAGGCATGAATGTTGGGTACCATGCCCATAGCATATCTCCAGGATTAGAGTCCAACCCAGTTAAGACAAACTGTGCTTATTTATCCTTAACACTTTTGATAGTAATTTTTTTTTTTCCATAATTTGATCATTCTGGCCAGGCGGGGAGTGGTTATCATACTGGCAGCAGATCTGAACTCAAGGGGAGAGGGAGGCATGTGCCTATAAAGAAGATGAAAGTAAGGCTGTGTCTGATAATCTCTTAGTTCATATCAGCTGCAGCCAAAAGAGCTGGTTTACATCTGATTATAACCTTTGTCTTCTAGAGAGCTCTGAGTCCCTTGGTGGATCTTAGTAGTTTCAAGAAATTATCTGCTATCTGCATATCCTACATTGCTTAGGTATACAAGCAAGATATTCCTTACAGCCCCTCCCTCAGACACTCTGGAGACACGAGACAGATGATTCCAGTCTGGATCCATTCCACTACAATTATCCACTGTTTTTTTGTAACATATTTTTTATTTAAATAAATCAAGAGGTTCCATTTAGCACATTGCGTTTGTCTTGGCATACACTTCACACATGCAGAAACTCTATATTAAGGCTTTCATACAGCCGTTAGCAAAAGAATCAGCCAAATGCATCCCTGGTGTGCAACTGTACTGACTTCAGTGAAGTTTCACTGGGGTATCCCTGTTCTGTTGATTTGTCCCCCTCGTTCTCATTCCAAAAGACAAAACAGAGGAAAATGTATGTTTGTATTTAGTTAATGCAACTTCTTCCCCATACGAGATGCATGTAATCTACTCTGCACTTCATTGTGTTCTAGATTGCTTGCTGCTTTATAGGACTGATTTTCAAATTTATCTATCATTTTGGTTTTATGACAGCTGCCATAACAACATAGAGGTTGCAAGAACAAGCAGTAGGAAGTCAGGAAACATTAAAGTCACCATTTGTCCACAAATATAAGCTAGCAACCTTAAAGTGAGCCTGTTGGCACCAGCAAACACAAGAGCAGCAGGAGTCACTTAGTTTTGAGTGCCAGTCACCAAGGATCAGTTCTTGGCCGTATTTCAGTCTAAGGGTTCGAGGAGCAACATCAAAAAGGTAAGGAGAACCAGATCCAGACGGGCAGGCCTGGTCTGAGGTGTGGGCAGGACATCACCGGGCTTGCACTGCCTGCATGTCATGGCTCCAGGTTTACTTCAACTGGTGTCTAGGTTAGCAGAGTTCTGCCTACTATGAGAGTCAGTTCAGAAAAGTTAAAGCAGAGTGACACCTGTCAAGGAGGTGAGATTTGGGTTGAGCTACCCTAAAAATTAATTTTTGTCACTTTGCTATCAAGCACTTTTGTCAACGACATGGATGGAAACATAACTGCATTACAGACTGTCATAGAATCACAGAGCCATTACACTTGGAGAAGAACTCTATAATGATCAAATGCTACAGGCCTGGGGACAGAGCGTCTGGAAAGCTGCCTAGTGGAAAAGGACCTGGGGGTGCTGGTCAACTGTGGCTGAACATGAGCCTATGTGTGCCCAGGTGGCCAAAAGCCGATGGAATCCTGGCCTGTGTCAGCAATAGTGTGGCCAGCAGGACCAGGGCAGTGACCGTCTCCCTGTGCTCAGCACTGGTGAGGTCACACTTCAAGTGCTGTGCTCAGTTTTGGGCCCCTCACCACAGGAAAGCCATTAAGGGGCTGGAGGGTATCCGGAGAAGGGGAATGAAGCTGGGGAAGGGTCTGGAGCATGAGTCTGATGAGGACCAGCTGTGGGAGCCATAGGTGTTTAGCCTGGAGAAAAGGAAGCTCGGGGATGACCTTATCATTCTCTACAACCACCTGAAAGGAGGCTGTAGCCAGGTGGGAGTCGATCTCTTCTCACAGGTAAAAAGTGACAGGATGAAATGGCCTTTAGTGAAATGGTGCCAGAGGAGGTTCAGTTTAGATATTAGGAATTTTTTTTTGTGGAAAAAGTTGTCAAGCATTGGAATAGGCTGCCCAGGGAAGTGGTGGTAATCACCATCCCTGAAAGTGTGAAAAAAGCAAGCGTATAGGGCATTTGAGCACATGGTTTAATGGCAAACATGGTGTTGATGCTGGGTTAACAGCTGATGATCGCACAGGTCTATTCCAACCATAACGATTCTATGACTCTATGGACAGGAACCACTGTTTCTCCTGCCACTCATGTATCTTCCCTGTATTTTGTAGTGGCATGATCTCTGCAATACTGTGTTTCTGGGTGTTGAAGCACTGATGAACATTCAGAAAGTATCCATTCAGGATAATGATGGGCTTGGGGCACATAGCTAGGGTACAGACTGAAGGGCACACTGTGGTTAGCACGTCAAGGAGAAGGCGAAAGACTTATTTAATCACCATTCAAACAGGGTGCAGAAACCTGATAATATGTGGTCTTTTCAATTTAGCAGATATGTAACAACATTCTGTGGCTGGAACTTGAAACCAGTCAAAATCAGAATAAAACTGACATGCATATTTTTAACATTCAGGATAATGAAAGTGGAATTATTTCCCAAGGGCTACACTAGAGTATACATCACTGGAAAACTTTTCAATCAAAAGAGAATGAGGCTGGATTTTTGTTTTCTAAACAGATATGCTCTAATTCAAGGAGGAATTAATTGAGGCCAGTACTGCAGTCTGCACAATAAAGCAGATCCCATTAAATGTAACCCTTGATGTTTTGAGCATCTTTTACTGGCATAGAGGCCCAAAAGCAGGACTGTCCATATATAAAAATAGTCTTATTTATTGCTAATGCACACAGCAATGGGCCAGAACTAACATTATTAGGCTAAGCATTCATATGCTCAGTATCCATGGGGCAGCCACCTTGTGAGTCTCTGCTGGCCAAGGTGCTGTCAATCAAGCAGAGAAGTGTCAACCTTTGTTTCTCCTTAGAACATGCAGATGCTCAGTCCTGTTGATGCACTGCCTGCCTCTTCTCTGCCTCCTCTCATAAGGTTTTTAGATCTTGACAAGTCAGTGATGGTTTTCTGCTTTTTTCCCCCTGCTGAATCTCTGATGATTTTATTTCTCTGCTTCCAACGAGTACTGTTACTGACCTAACAAGCTCACCTCTGTGGTCCCTCTTTGTTTCTGCCTTCTTGCCTATAAAAATCTCTCACCTCCATCTTAAAATGCGAGTGACAGCAACAGCTCATCTCTGTTAAAACTGAACCCTGAGTCACATAAATTGTTCCAGTGGTACCATTTGTTTTCACAGTCAGTAAACACACAAGGGTCCATATCTGCTCCAAGGCTTTCCCTCATGGTTTGCATCCCATGTGGACATATCTCTTAATGAAAAGTATCTGCTCAGCCTTCTTATGCATGAGGGCTGCAAGCACATCCAAAGAGATAGAAGGAATGGTTCCCACCTTCCTTACCTCCCACGTAGTGTGAGCCATGGCTATGGAAAACTGGAAAATCAGTAATTTAAAAGAAATTCTGGTTTTGCACAAATACTGAGGGTTATATATGAGGTGATTAGGATCTCATAGAGATAGGTGAAACTATTGGATATAAGTACTGCTTGCTCTTATATTTCACATTTCATATCTCTCTGGATAACTTCATGCAGAAAACCCAAAGTCATGGCTATGTTTGGGGATAATGTATGTGCCAAAGTTCAAAGAGCTACACCAATTCTCTAAGGTTTTAAAACTGCCTAAGAAACATAACAGAAAGAATGCAGTTTCTCCCCTGCCCCATTTTCTAAATTCAAACCTTAATTACAAAACAAAATTCAGCACCTTCACCTTGGGTCCTTCAAGGAATATGTAATAATTTGGACAAAATGCTGACAGAATTATGAACGTTCTGCAAATTCCCTTTAGAATGAAAGTATTTTAATTATGGGAATCTCCAGAATGGAAAGCAAAGGATTCTCTAGCAGTGATAACAAGTGGTACCATAGTCAGTCCTTAGTATCCTGCTTCACAAGCTTCTATAGCGTGCCACTGTCCTGCGAGCTACACAGAACCTGTGCATGCATCTCTCCCAGCATTGCTGTGGCAAGCAGAGGGGAAAAAACCTCCTTCAGCTTTAGTGCAAATACTTCCTTGGTGGATAGGCAAGTAATGTTTGTTCTGGCTGTAGTATTTCTTTTAAAGGTTACATATTGCTGTGCCTGGATACTCTGTTTAATGGCTCTATGTGTGTGTGTGTGTGTGTCTGTGTGTGCGCGCGTGTGTGACACTGTGACAGATGGATTATAGGGATTGATTACACTGGGCATTTTTATGTGCTTGTAACCTCATCAAAAATATTTCATTTTTATATCCATGGATACTTCGAGAAGTAAAATAACAGCAACCCCCCTGCCCCCAACAACCCCCCAAACACACAACACCCTGGCCCCAACAAACAAGAAAACACTAGTGCAGATGCAAAATAATATGAGAAGACAACGACATTATTTACACGAGCACCTACCTCACCTCAAAATGACACTCAAGTGAGTTGCATCATCAAGAGCTCTCCAGAACCTCCCCATGTGAAATTTCTGCAGGAGGATGTGATGTTCTTTCAGTCTGGCTCAGAAGGGAGACTCCACCTGATGAATCTGGCTAAAGGTAAAACTCACAAACTGAATGCCACTTCACATCTCTGTGCTTATGAGATGAGTTCCTCTTTTTCCTCCAGCTTGTGGGAAGGAAATGCAACTCATCTTTTCTTACCTGTTTCCTCACCCAAGGAGAATCAGCATCAGCAAGGTTTTCAGAAATTTGTACACATTGTTTTTCTTCATTTTTCAAAGAGTCCGGAAGATTTCAGGGTAACTGTTCTCCAAGCATTAGGCCCCTTCTGCTTCTAACCGAAGAAAACCCAGAGCAGGTCCCTGCAAACAATTCTTTGCTTTTGTTTTAAATTAAAGCATTTCCGTTTTCAGAGAGACTGTATCAATCTGGATGTTGGGGCAACATTTTTGTTGTTTCTTATTTAAAAGTGCTCATCCATACTCAGTCACGGCAGAGATTGAGCACAACATTACTTAGGTGTCTGCCTGGGGTGTATATGTGTGTGTGTATGTGTCCTATTTTTGAGCGATTTTAACTTCTGCTTCATATTCTAGTGCTTTCTGATAAGTACAGTTTATGTCAGAATAATTGGCCTGAGGATTTTTCTTTCCAGTCCAGTACATTTCTGAGGTACAGCTACATGGGAGATAATGGAAATGCCTCTGGAGTATCTGTCTGACAAGGGAAATAGCAAGAGTAAGGAGTGAACACAAAACAGGGACCTTGTCAAAGAGTGTGCAAGTGAATCAGTCCAATCACTCACTGTGGGTGACGTATCTGAACAAATTGAAGCTGACACAATGGTCAATTTGACTGAGGAAAGTATAATTTTGGATTAGGGTGAACACCTTTAATCTGTCAATTGTGGCAGTCTTAAACCTGTAATTGAAAGAGCACAGCACTGCTTTACTCCAGATGTCAGTCAAACCCATTCACCCTCCTCTGATCACTGATCAGTTTGCAGTCTCTTCTGCATTTACTGATTAGGCTCCTAAATATGTCCTCTTTTAGACAAGATTCTTTGCTCCACCTAAAGAAAGTATCAACCTAATAAGAGCAGCCCTTCAGAATAACACTTTGATTCACCTGATTTTCAAGCAGATGGTATTCAGGGCGCAGGAAACAACAAAACAGAGCATCGCCATGTGTTTAATTTCAGCTCTTGCTCCCTGAATTGCCGTTCGAGCTATAAAACACTATCTTACTTTTAGTGTGCTTGTGTGCCTTGCCATTCCAGAATTGAAGTCGTGCCTTTCCAGTGTAATTCAGAATAGGGTGATTTCCTCCCTGGGAGCACCACTCCCAGAAGATGGTTGAGTTTCCAGCCCACCTTACTTGCCCCACTGTCCCAGTCTGGGACAGGAAAGTGAATGATTTCTGAAGGCATCTTACTCTCAAACCTATCTGTGAAATTACAGACCAAGGATACTGACTCATGAAAAGTAAGGATATATTAACAGCTTCAGGAGAAGAATTACTCCATCCCTGCCCACTTGCATGCAGATGGTTCTATGATTTATCAAGAGAAATGGTCCATATGCTGCTCACAGTCTCCTGAGACTTTTACCCTAACACCACCTCTTCCAATATTTAGATTAAAGCAACATGAAATGGAGAATAAAATTAGCCTGACCTTGCAGTAAGCAAGGAGATATCAGAATGACTTGCTACATCAGAGGCTCTCCATTTCTTTGCAGCATCTCAGGGAAATTCAAGATCAGAATCACAGAATTTTCTGAGCTGGAAGAGACCCACGAGGATCATCAAGTCAGGAGTTTCCTTATCTTAGCTCACAATGCAGGTGAGCTGTACGCCACACTAATATCCTTCTCTGAATACTCAACCTGACACCTGACAATTCTCCACAGCAGTTTGAATTCTAGCCTCTTTAATTTTATGTTCATCACTGGTACTATTGTTTTAAATATTGACTGCTGTCGCAGCTCTAGAGGCAAAAGGGGATGGGAACCTCTTGTCATTATTAACAGCGATGTTGCCTTTGTGAGGCAGGCCACAGGGAAGTACTGAAGAGAGAAGCAGATTCCCATTCCTTGACAAGAGAAAATGCAGCAAAATATTAACATAGCTAAGCAAACTCATTTCTTCAGCATGTGAGGTTGAAATAAACAGGAAAAGAAGCATCCCAGCCTCCAGAGCTTCTCAAGAGAAAATCATCCAAACTATTAGTTATCCCTGCTCTACTCTGTCATTATTCTCTGCCTGTCAGCTCCTTGTAAGGGCTGCCTGTTCCACCCCTCTTGTGTTATTATGGTTGCCATGCCCTCGTCTCACCAGCTCCTATCAGTTATAATGACACAGTGAGGGGGAAAAACCCACAGTCAGGCTTCCAAATTACCAGGAATTAGAGGAACAACAATAAAATTGCTTTAAAAACCAAAACAAACAAAAAACCAAACAAACAACAACAACAAAAAAAAACAAACAAAAAACCAAACAACCAATGTAACACCCCCCCCTGCTCCCCAAACAAACAGAATAAAATAACCAAAATGAGAGAGAGAGAATTTTGCAATCTGTAGATGATTTCTGCTTCTGGGATTGCATACGTCATTAAGATTTATAGGTCAGTCCAGAGCTTAAAGAGCAGATGTTTTCTCATTATTTATCTTCCTAGCTAAGGCAGAAGATTCCTTTTTAAGGAAATCTGCGTAACACATGCAATGGAAATGGATCAGGTCCTACAATCAGCCTTTTTAACCAGCTCCTAAAGAGTGAGCTAAGACACTCCTCAGAAGAAGTTTCATTTTACTCTCTGCAACAGAAAGAAATGTGCTCACTAGTGTCTGATACTGAAATGTCAAATAACAGAACTGAATTTTACCTCTTATCTGGCTGTCCTCTCACTATAGCTATGAACATTCGAAGAGTATCTTGTATGAACAGTCAACTGGCTAGCAGGCTTCAGCTTCTGCACTTCATCCCAAAACCTGGATTTTTGAGCTTTAATCAAAAGATTACTTTGACCAAGGTACTATTCTGAATAATATCACTGCTATACATGCTCTGTAAGTACAACCTGTTAGTGCTGTGCTGTAGTCTCTCAAATTGATCAGAGAGATGTCACTTCAACAGGCACCTGTCCTCAGCAGAGCCCTTCTCGACTTTTTAGTAAATAGCCACAGAAATGAAGTGGCTTTCAAGGACCTGCTTTTCTAATTGTTGAACTCCTTTGTAGGCCAATCACTGGGCACTTTGGAGGCAATTTGCGCAGGTCATCTTCTGTGGTGAAGGTGGAAAGGAAAAATCAAAATACAAAATATTCAAACAAAATATTCCAAAAATGTGAATTCTGAATTTTCTTCTTGCATTCCTCCCATCAGAAATACCTGATTCAGAGCTACAGAAGATCCTTTCCGTTGTTGTAACATTCTTCCAAAATACATGAGTTCTACACATTTATAACCTCCATATATTTTTGCATATAGTCTTTGGTCTTTTTTGTCAGTGTAATTGGTCTAAATAGGAATCTCACATATTCTCAAGGCAGCTAGAAATGTGTCTGACTTTTGAAGTGTTTCTAACTCAAGATCACAGAATGGCTTGTATGTGAAGATCCTCTTTCTGACTGCTCTTCCCTTGAAGAGATGCCTCTGCAATTCCTGCTCCAGGCCTCAAAAGCACTGCTGAGATAGCTCATGCCTGAAGAACCTACTCAAGGCCACACACCTCCAGGGTGATAGATTCACTTTAGAATCAAAAGTAATTAAGAGAAAAAGGAACACAGGCTTGCACAGCAGCCTCGCTATCAAACAACACCAGCAATAAAGCTCTTTAAGTAAATCATTAAAAGCCTTCATAATCCTCTGCAGAGGCAGTGCCCTCTTCTTGGGACTCTGTGGGATCTCCATTCCTCTGCAGATGTTAAGGCATGAAATGAAAGAAACCTTTTCCCTTTTCCAGAGATCCCAATTTCTTATAGCAGCCACCCTGCTTCTCAGCATCTTCTGGCAATTAAAGCTCAAATACCATAGCTGATGAACTGGAACAACCAGTTCCCTGAAGCCTGCCTGCCCCCTTTAGCAAATCTTTTGCTCTGAGAAATACCATCACTGACCCCCACAGGAGCTGTGATGGTGAGGTCCTGTGTTACATTTTAACTCTAAGCAGGGATCTGGCCAAGCTGGATCAACAGGCCAAGGCCAGTTTTATGAGGTTCAACAAGGAGAATGCCACATCCTGCACTTTGGCCATAACAACCCCTCAGGTTTGAAGTAGACAGGACCAAAGATAGGACTGAAAGAAAACCCCATATCATCTTTCATGGTATGAGGGAGCTATCCAGAAAATAAGCCACCTACACCATAGGTCTGAGGTGCACTAAGGAGAAAACTCCAGGGTCAGCATTAGACACAGGCACACCTGTTTGTTTCTTACTGTATTTTGCATTGGTGTGGCCTTACCTCAAGCACTGTGTGCAGTTCTGAGCCCCAGAGTTTAAGACAGATGTGAAGGTCCTTGATTGTGCCCAGAGGAGGGCACCAAAGCTGGAGAAGGGGCTGAAAGGCATGTACTGTGAGGAGCAGCTGAGGAGTTTGTGCTTGTCTAGTTTTGAGAGAAGGAGTTTGAGGGGCAACCCCACTGCTCCCTACAGCTTCCTGAGGAGGGGAAGTGTAGAGGTGATGAGCTCTCCTCCCTGGGATCTAGGGACAAGACGTGGGAATGTTACAAAGCTGCAGCAGAGCAAGTTTGGACTTCACATTATAAAGCAGTTATTTACCAAGAGGATGGTCAAACCCTGGAACAGCATTCCTAGAGAGATAGTTAATGCCCTGAGCCTGTCAGTGTTTAAGAGGCATTTGGACAATGCCTCTAATAGAATGTTTTGACCTTTTGTCAGCCCTGAAGTGGTCAGGCAGCTGGAATCAGTGATCATTGTATGTCTCTTCCAACACTACTCTTCCATTCCACACTACCTACAACACAGCTCAAACTAAGATGGAGGTCCAGGCCTGGGCTGAGATGGGGCTCTTCGGTCCATGGGAAGAGGTGTGAGTGGAAGCCACAAGTTAGGTTAGTCATGGGTATTAAGGACCATTAGTGCCCTCAGGGCTCTGGCACCCATCATGGGGCATTGATCTGTCTACCTTTAGGCGATCCAGTGAGGTAGCTCAACCAGCCTGACCTCTCGATATCACCCATGTCAGACATTTGGATTTGCTTTTACAGTATAGTTGGAATTTGCATAGATTATCTGGACGGTGTGACTGTCCCACTGCAGGGACAGTCTTACCTGTCTCTCTCTGGAGAAGTATAATAGTCCTGTACATGTGACTCTCATGCTCTGCTGGATTTTCCTCTAGGTAGACTGCACTCTGTCTTCAGTCCCACAAATTCCAAAGTTTTCCTCAGTCATTCTCAGAGCAAATTACCCTCTGATTCTTGTCTTTAACCTTTTTCTTATGTATTTGCATAGCGGCTCAATGAGCCATCTGTAGTGCCAGTCTATCCATGCTCTGTTCTACTATGTCATGAGGAGGTAAAGAAAACGCATTAAAAAGCTGTAGTCAGTGCTGTGTGCCAGCTGCTAGTGTCCCTTGGAAAATATTTGCACTGTTTGTTACTGACATGAAAGTTCTCTTGGTAATTGGTGTGCTGCTTATAGTTCTTCAAGATTCCTTCCCTCTTTGGCTACCCCAGAGAAATGTGCTGTATGGGCCAATGTGAGCATTCAGCTGAGATGATCCAGTCCAGTACTTTTCTGTATTAGGCAAAAATATTGTTTTCATTACCAATCTTTAACTCTTTAAAAAAAAAAAAAAAATTCCCTGCAACTGTAACTGTTTCTCATAAAGTCCACATTGCATAAACAGTTGCCCCAGGTCCTGGGAACAACAGCCCGTTCACACATGGACTGCACCACAGAAGCAATAGCTCACAGTGGTCAGGCCAGGGCAGAACAAGGACGTGCTCTCTATAAGGGACAGATGGTATCTATTTAGCTAAACATTCTTCCACTAAGGCTGTTTTAACGCCCAGATAATTTTTATCAGCTTCTTATCACATTTGGGAGCCCAGCATGCTTCTGATAGAGGCTGTGTAAGTGCTTCCCAGAGAGTGCTGTAGTTTCAGGGTTCAAGGCAGCATATCAGCATGAAGAGGAGGTGTGTGGATGTGGAGGGGTGGAATAAAAACAACCCCATGCCATGTTTGCTGATTTTGAAATGTTCTTGGATGAATTTCCAGGTAAAATATAGATGCAAGAACGTGGGAGGCCTCTTTCATCCATACTCAGTTTTGCTATACATTCAGGGCCAGGCTCTGAGCCTTTAACTCATCTGTGTCTGTGTGCTGTTTTGTAGGCTGACATGAAGGAGGTCTGCCAGTGCTCTGAGCAACTCAGAGATGCCTCACTGGCATCTGCAGCATGGTATTAAGCCCAAGCTATTCTGGCTCACATCTGATTGCAAAATTCAGTGTAGAAATGCAACTTAGCCTGGCACCCACTCCTAGGAATGCTTCCCTTCCCAGATACTTCTGCTGTGAGGACAAGGTGTTACTCATCCTCACTACGCATATCACAGGGTGCCTTCCTGTTAGACTGTCAGGCAGAGCTGTCATCTGAAAGCCCCAGAGCAGTGAGGCGATGTAGCCCTGTGTCAGCCCTCTCGAGCTGTGACAGTGCCACATGCGACACGAGGAGCGCGACATCTGCACAGCGTAGCATGCACCAGAGCACCTTGATGTAAAGAGCGTCTGGGTGTTCAGACAGAGAGCAGAGAGGAAAGTATGGGACACTTATGAAAGGCAAAGAAAAGTCTGTCTCTGTCTCCCTCTCCCTCTCTCTCTCTCTCTCCCCTTTTCTTTCTTCACCAGGGAACTGGCTTACACAGTACTACAATAACAAGAACTGGCAGGCTGCCCGGCATCACTGTACTTTGGTTGTAAGTGAACTATGAGGCTCAAGCAATCTTCTGGGAAAAGTTCACACCAAATGTATTGTATGTTATTTTTTCCCCTCATTGTATTTTTTTCCAAAACAGTCTATTATATCCCTTCCCTGTTGCACTGTGGATTTCTTTAAGATCCCCAGGAGCTGCCCTTTTTAAAACCAAACATTTGGGTAATCGAACAGATCTGTTTTTGAAGTAACAGAGATAAACTAGTAATCTGCCTCTCAGAGCCAGCCTTCAGAATAAAACCAGAGCACAATTCATTGAATGGTGAGAGTTTTTCTGTTGTTGGAAATTCGTTTGCTTGGGGTTTTTTTCTCAGTTAAAGCCAAAAAGTTAAATAAGAGAAAGAAGTGTGCCATTAAACCACTATCATTTAACTATATGATGTACATCTTCCATGGAGTAGAAACCAAAGCAGACGGGGCTTTACAATAGTAGTGCAGTAAAAGGAAAAATGTTCCAAACAGTATGTTCTCTGTTTCACTTGAAGCTTTCAAAAAAAGTCTGATGTGGTTTTAGATTATAGTCCTGGACACCTTAGAGATGACAGCTGTAACTTCCACTGTAAGATGCCTTCATTTATTTTTTCCTGTTTCTCAATATGGTTTTTGCAGGGGCATAAAAAGACACATTTTTTAAGTTCACAGAAACTATGAACACATTGAACACAGTTTATCTGACAAATCAAATCACGGACAGTCAGTTCGAAACTGGGTAACAAAAGTATGCCATAACCAGCCCAAGTACATATTCTCCATTGCCCTGCAAATGCAGATGCTGTGAAATTATAATTTACTGTTGTTTTTACTAATTAATTTTACTGTATTATTGCCTAGAGGCCTTTGCTAAGCTCTGCATTGTGTGAGGTGTTGCACCTATGCATAGGAAGTTTCTTCCTCAGAAGATTTATGAGGTTAGCTTAGGGTCGTTTTCCAGATGTGTTGGCACGGTACACAAAGTAAATTCACAGCAAACATGAAACAGTTAATTCAGCTTAAATTAGCAGTGGTATCAAGTACCTGTAATTCCAGGAGGCCTTGGTAGGAGTTTTGGGTTTTCAGCACTTTTGAAAGCCAGACTGAAGTTCCTTGTCATGCTTCTGACAAAAAGTCCTTAGAAATTAAAGACAGAAAAGAATTATTAGGTTATCAGTCCAAATTCATCCCAGAAGACAACCCATTGAAGTCAATGAAATTTCACTGGGGATGGATTTACCATAGCAAGAATTGATCCCTATAGTATATTTAGAAGTGCTTTGTCCTATACAGTTTTAATTAGCTCTACATTAGTCAAGGTACTGTACCATTGTTTTAATCAGCTACACTAGCAGAGAACTGTCTCTAGCTATCCTTGTCCACATTTCCCCTCCCACCCCCATTCCTTGCTGCCTCCTTTTCACCCCCTCATTATTTTATCCCTAATTTGGCTAATGAATTTCTCAGACAGAGCCTTCTTTCGTGTTTGAGAAGGACCTTGCCTGTACTGAGGCTAAAGAAAAAGAAAAATCAAACTACACCAAAGGAAAAAATAAAAGGACCAGAAAGAAAGAGCAAATTCTTCTACTGAGAAAAGCAAACGTGTGTATGAAGCTTTAAGTTCTTCTTTGTCTCTCCATCAATCCACATATAGCTAGGTCACAATTTTTCACCTCATATTCTGCATTAAGGTGAGCATGAGTACTTTCATCTTAACTTTCCAGTTTCAACACTGCATTGTCAGAGCAAGTGATTCTTGTTTCAAAACTCTGCTTTACCACAGTTACAACAGCCATAATCATTCATGTGTACATGTAAAGAATTTCTCAAGTTGCTTCACAGAAATCAGGAAAGCCTTTTAAGTTCTCTAGTGGAAAAGTACATGTAATACAAGGCAAAGTACTGTTGCCATCAGTAGTACTGTCTCTTTTTTTAATTCTAACGCAAGCATTAATCTTTTCTCTGAGTTTGCCAATTATTTTTGTACCTTCTCTAATGAAAGTTCTAACAAGATTATAGGAAATTTGTGGTCTCTGTATGCTTTCAGTCATATAATTACAACTAAAACAACTGTTTCGAGAATAACTACAGAAACTGTGGGTTCAGTGCTGCCTTCTGCCAAAGAAAAAAAATGTCCACAGCTAAGGAAACAACCTCCAAAACCACACTAGACAAGTTACTAAATCCCATCTACGTAAACACGTGTGTGTTCATTTCTGAGTCACTGTGTCATCTGACCATGCAAGAAACAAGACAGTTTTCTTGAAGAATGTCAGGAAGACTGGAATATAATTTTTAAAAATTACATGTTTTCAGTTTTCTTAATGCTCTTCTAAAACAGGCACACACCCACTTTAAAATTAACCACAGAGCTTAATTAAGCTTCTTCTGATTGTGCTGGGAGGGTTCCATGTTGTCTTCCTGTGGTCATTTCATCAGCCAGGGCTTTTCATGTAAGAATGTGCTGCATCCATGTCGCAGCATGGGGTCTCATCACAGACACCTGCTCACAGCCTGTGAACACAGATTTTAATCCCCTTCCCTGCAAAAATGGTGACAGAAGGACATGTTATTTAATTACTCATGCATGCTCTCCAAGACAGGGTCCACAGCTCCACTTATTTCATATGGCTTGTGCTATTTTTGGGGGGTGATCAAATAGGATGGTTGTTAAAAAAGGAGAAAGCTTCACAATAGACTTCTCTTTGCTATTTGATGAGAACAATAAATGAAAAGATTGGCAGGATAAGAACAGAGTGGGAACTGAAGAAAATCTAGGTATGGTAAATATAGCCATAAAATTATATGTGACGACTTCTGCTCTCACTGTGAAGATATGGAAGCTAAGAAGTGCTGTGTAACTTCACTCTCCTCCACTACAAGATCATGGATCCAGCAAAAATTAACAGTGATAGCCACTTCTAACATACTGAAGAATATGAAAACAACTGAAATTTACTGAAGCCTTTATCTGTCTAAGATCTGCAGTAGTGGTTATGTTTGCTTCAGGTGCTAGAAGAGGAAAAAACGGAAGATTAAAGAAGAAGTATAAATTTTTAGTTGTGCTTAAACAATGCATTTGCTAAATCGCTCCAGTCAAAATCATTCAGCAATCCCTACAAAATCCTATCGTGGACCAAAGCAAAGCACAGCTAAATGAAACGTTATATATTGTATCCGGCAAGCAATCACTGTACTTGCATTCTCATTGCCCTCAGCAGCACCTGCATTCTTTGATCACAGTCCTTTTATGTGCTGCACTGTATACAAAAGACTGAGCCAGCAATTAGCCATTCTAGCACTGGGTCCTGAAATCTCTGCAAATGCTTCAGCTCTTTAATGAATTCCTAAATAGAAGGAAGTTGCAAACAAAGTTCAGCTTGTGTATTTTATGCCAGGTTCCCACAGCACTGTAGGTTTTTAGAGCTTAATTAATGACACTTGCATCCTGTATGCCTTCCAGAGTTTTAGTGGAACTTTTACTGGTCACTTCAAACTTTGAAATCTTTTGGACAATTGTCCTCAGAATATTGGGCAACCTCCCCAGTCTTTGGAAGGAAAAAAACAGGACATTGCTGCCAATCATGACTCATCTGTATTAACGGGATGAACAAAAACTGGAGGGACAAAACGTGCATCATTTCAAGTAAACTACTCATCAGAAATCCTATGCATTTTATAGGAATCAAAACGGGTGATGAAAATTAAAACCACAGCCTAATATACCAGCATTTGGGAACTCTGCCAATGCCCCTAATTAAAATTTTGAACTAATCTCTTCAGGGAATCCAAGAAATTCTTTCAGAAAATGGAACATTCTTCTATGCATATCCAACTACTTATCCTGTAAGAGGGAATATAAAGGAGATTGTATACGATCAGACAGAGGTCAGTCAAGTGGAAAGGACAGTGTGAAAGCTACAGGAAATGAACCATCTATGAATGAAAATACTGGAATTCCCTCTTGAACTCTGACTCACATAATGTAAGGTTTTGCAGGTCCTCACCAAAGGATCATTACATCAATGGAAAGTCTTCACTAATTTTAGTGTGATTTTAATCAGTTCCCAAAATGGGAGAATATAAACATAGCTGTTTATAACATCAAGGTATGCCAACATGTCCTTTCTCTTCTTTTCTACCATCATTAGAGAGCTTGGCGAGAGTGGTTTGGTCTAAATGAGAGGCTGGACTGGAGAGGGTCTAAGACAGCCCCTGACATTGGCTTAAAGACAATAAACAACAGATCCAGTACTGTGAGAGATGCAATTAGACATGAAAGAATGAAAAGGGTTGGTAATTGGCTAGTAAGTAGAGAGGGAAAGGATGTTGATAAGTATTTCTTAGAAGGGAAAGCCCAAATCTTCTTTATTGTTAATAATTTAAAAAAAAAAGCCAAAGTAAGATTTTAAGAAGAAAAATATGATTATAGGCAGATGTGAAGAAGAGGGGAATAAGGTAACTAGATGAACTGTACAAAGTTAGGCTGGAATCTCACACGTGGAAAAAGAGACAAGACAGGTAGGAGTTACAAGGAAAAAAGTTACAAGCAGGGAAACTGCATCATACTAAGTAAGTTTTGTCTTTGGAGAAACCACCAGGGTCCTGTAAAGAAAAATATGTGAAGGCAGTAGGAGAGAACTACCAAAGATTAATCTGGGCTGGCGCTGCAATGAGTAAATCTGTTTAGGTATGCAACTGAGCCTCATAAATCAAGCAATCCTATCCTGAGTTCAAATTATTCAAATCTATGGCTTTTTTTTTGGCCAAGGTGGAACTACAGGGTTTAATTATTGTCTTACACTTCCCATAGCCCCTGACACTCAGGCAGACTGGCCAACTTTGGGGAAAGAGAGGCACAAGCCTCCCTTTGCATGGCTGTAAATGGCTACGTGCAAAGCAAGGCTGTGAGGACTCAGTTCTCTTGGCAAATTCTGCCAACTGAATCCAAACACAACTTTAGCTCCGATACGCTTGTCATTTGCAGAGCTTTGCCTCTTCTCTCTGGCTTAGAAACAAACAGAACTTCCTCTCTGCTACCTTTTTCTAAGGGATCTTTCTGTGACTAAGCCATTTATGTGTCTATATTACACGCAATCCTCTGATGCCAGATGAGATAAGAGAGATAATCCTCATAAAAGATTTGTGGCATTATAGATTACAGCTTCCTTTCTTATGTTGTATGCCTTGCCTTGAAGAGGCCTTGAGTGATGCTATAGGATCTCTGTATTGAGATTACAAGATACTTGAGTTCAGCACTGCCTTATTATAGGTTTAGAAACACCAACAGCCCAACTAAGTGGCCAGCTGTTGAGATCCTGCTGTTCTCTTAACCCATGCAAAGGTAAAGTACTATTGTGGTCAGTGGGATCCTTGCCAGGGTAACAAGATTGAAACAATTTTCCTTGTATTTATTCAACTGCCACTTCAGTGGTAAAGTAGTAATGGTAAAGTAAATAATAACAAAGTGATTGTTTAGCAGACAGAACAAATTATTCCAGGAAACAATCATCCGTGCTTCAATCGTAGTTTGTCCAGGCCAGAAAGGTACTTAGTTACTCTGCCTTTATTATTTTTATTATTATTAATATTAATATCCAAACTCCTGTTGACACAACCAACTGGAACCTTGAAATTGGATTTTACTAATAGTTTAAGGGTCTACCTAGGGTTTAAAGACTTTTGTGGATCTACCTGAAGGTGCCCTCACTGGGCATCTTTCCGAAAAAAAGCTAAATAACAACTAAACTGCTGTTCTGGAACTCAGTTTCTCCATCAGAATGAATATGGCATAGTTCTTCCAGGAGGCAATAATCACTAGGAAGGTCTTTAGTTGTATCTCCTGCTGTGCAATATGCTCTTCGGATGAAGGAACTGAATAATTTTGGGAAACACAAAGGAGCTATGTGCAGCAGCTTCACAATATGAGTGTTCTGATACAAGGCCAACTCCAGTTTCTAAGCCTGGAAAACAATATAGCCAATCTCTGTGATACTGGATGGTGTGAACTATTTACACAATGGTATATCCTGCTAAGCACATGTGAGATGTCTAGGAGGAACATGGCTGATGATATATTTACATGACATTAACACAAATGTCATTTACAGTGTTCATTTGCCTAATTAATAGTGTATTTATGTTTCTTGAACACTGCAGTGATCATTTTTTAATTTCCTCTCCGGTGAGAGCATTTTGTAGAGTGGGGGAATTTATGTTTGCTCTCCAATGATGGTACATTAATCTCTACAGCAAAAATCTGCTTTTTCTAGTCTCACTTACACTGACATTTTGCCTGCTCCTGAATGGATCAGCAACATTCCACTAACAATAACCATTTTCAATGTGAAACAGTTGTCTACATCTTAAAAGAAGTCTTCACACTCTTTATTTCTACTGCTCAGGAAGAGAAAGTGAAGTATGTAGCATAATTCTGCTACATACAACCAGGCAAACATCTGATGGAAATTCACCTTTAGCACCTTGTGTCTGCGTGATTTAGGATGTCACAGATCTCAGCTGTTTGCTGTCTTTCTGACTCCCCTGGCTGTGTTGAAATCACCACAGTGACAGCCAAGATGAAGTAGCTGACTATGTGAGCATTCCTTGTCCTTTCCAATACACAACAAAGCTACTTAGCTTAAATCAGCACTGACGGGAACTAACTTCTTAAGCAGGTTTGAACTTGATCCTTGTTGAGCACATCTGACTGTGCCCCAGATTGCCTAGTTCAGCTCCACGCCAGCACATGTACCCTATTATCAGCAGCAGCAGCTCTACATCAGTCAGCAGCTGGCAGTCGGGCCCTTGGGGACTTTTCTAGCTGACGCTAGTGCAGCCCTATGGCTGCTTCAATATATTCTCCGTGCACAAAAGGGGACATATCTCTGTGCAAATGTTGTTATTGTACAATGGGTGTCGTTGATAGCAGGAAAGAGACAATGCTTGGGAGCTGGACATGTTGTTCAAACATCATTCCAGTCTTTTTATGTACTCTGATTAAGGCCCTTTACTTAGAACTGCCATCATGCTGTTGCTGGCTGCTTTGGGTGCACAGAGAATATCCGAAATCCCTTTTCACCCTCTTTTAAAGAATCGACTGAACTGCATTTCAGTGCCTGTAATTCTAGCGTTTGTGGCTTTCTCTTTAAGGTAGATTCTGGCTTATCTATGTAAGATACATAAACAGGTACATCCGTAGTACCCATCTTTACAAGCACTACAAATATTTTCACTATTAGCCAATGCCTTTTCTCCACTGCACTTCGAGGTCATAACCCCACTGTTGTCAGCATTACTTAGCCCTTGACACCCTAGCAGTATTTCTTCAGCAGTGGCAGACAGAGCTCTTAGGCAACCAGGAAATCTAAAACAAAGAAAAACTGTTACAAGGAGAATATGGGACAGACAGAGGAGCAAGTGGAACTAACAGAATAAAGGCCCAAGGGAAAGAAATTAGGTTGAGGCTGGGAATAAGGGCGGCAACATTTCAGAGGATTTGCTCCCAGGGCAGGCAGCAACAGCAACTTCTAATTCTGCCAGGGACAGTGTCAGTCAGATCAGCCAGGAATTCACCTGTTTTCAAAGTACAGCACCAGTACAGGGTAAAGTTATTAACATCCCATGTTCAAAACGATACAAAACTAAGTGCAGAGACAGAATATATGACTAATTGAAGGGATTAATTTTCTAAACCAAGATGTTTCTTTTCAACTCCTAAGTCTCTCCCAGGGGACCTGTGATGCATCTACTGTCCCTGTGCCAATGTCTCAGATCATTACATTTAGCCTACTGAATACTAACCACCATGTCCTTTCCAGGCTTGAGAAAATGAATGGGGGCCAACTTCAACCAACCTGAGATAGAACAGCTCTAATGGCCCAGGTGGTACCTGCAGTTCCCTGATGATCTAACCCAGGGTAGTAGGCCTGGCTCAACCACCTCTAAAAGCTTACAGAAACCTCTGCTCCCTGCCACATGTGCTGAATGCAAACTGTGTAGCTGAGCCCTGTCATTTCCCACAGCACAGCTGTAGAACTCAGAAGAAACAGCGTAGACAAGCTCAAGGCGTCGCCCATCACTGCACCCGTGAGAAGTGGTGCTTTTCCACAACACAGCCTTTTCCCCTGGCCCATCCTGCCTGCTTTTACCTTCTCTTTGCCAGTCACTGCCATTCCTCCCTAAAGCTCCCACGTGGCTGTGACAGGAATGTCTAAGGAGATGAGGTAGAACCACCTACAGCAAATAAATAAATAAAAGAATAAAGCACTAAAAAGTCCAAGCTGGAGAACAAGAGGGACATGAGCTGTTCAGAGGCTCGAAGGCCAGCCCATAGAGTCACTCAGTCTAGACTCCAGATGTGAACGCAGAGCCTCAGTGAGTGCAATACGGGACTGCGTAAATATCTCAGCCAGATGTCTCAGGGCCCAAGCTACAAATCCTCACAAACGGTGACAGAGTTGGCTGTTGCTGTTTGTACAGCTCTGCTTCCAAGAGAATCAGTGGTCATTCAGTCAGCAGCAGTTCATTTTTGCTGCCAGATGGGAGGGAAAACCAGGCTCGGAGTTGCAGTTAGTCTCATAGCAAACTCAGCAGTCGGTGGATGGGTCACTGAGCCCTCTGTGGGTACTGAGGTTGGCTCAAAATAGCAATCTGGGGAAAGGGCTGAAAAGATGATAGTAAGCATAAAAGCACATGATACTTAACTCCCAAATAGGCTAAGGTAACAGGCTGCAATGTCAGGCATTTGAATTAAAATTTAGGTCTTCCAGACCCCTCCCACTCAGTCAACTAAGCTTATAGATGCTTAACATTACGTGATGGAATTACCTTACGTTTCAGTTGCTGGAGACATGTGATACACTGGCTCTAAGGAGCTTGATGCTTGTATCTGCACTTTCAAACTAAGCATTCCTCTGCCCCATATTCATGTTCCCAGAAATTGTCTCCTAGGTGGATGTCTCACAGAAAGCACCTGGAGGAAATCCCACCACCTTCCTGTCTATTTGTAGTTGGATCTGTCCCTGGGGAGGCTGGAGATTAGTTTCAGCTCCCTGTTCTGTCAGACTTAGACCAGAGAATTGAGCCTGTCTCTCCCAGGAAATTCTACCACTAGTCTATACTGTATTTCAAACCAAAGCTTTCCCAGTCTCTTGGGTTTCTCTCACACTCCATAAAAAAATTAAGTATTTATTGCAGCCGGGTATAGGACCTGGCGATCTGCAGTAGAAGTCCTTTTATAATCTACCCTGTCACTGACCCAATTTAGGATATATCAATTTATGACCTAGATTCTCTTCAGCAAGTCACAAAAATTGGAATTGGCTGAATAATTTATGAGAAGATTTGTAAGCAAAAGTCCTGAGTTGGGATACTCTGATTCATGGGGATAATATTATTTATGATTTCTTATTCAGGCATGAACATGTTTTAGGATGGCAAGTAATTGTCGCAAGATTTGCGAGAGGATGATTTTCATTCTCCTTTTTTAAAGTACCAATAGAAAATTGAATCATACCGTTTAAAAGATGAGCTTTTGAATCAGCTCAGAAAAACTTGTCAAAGAGACATGTGCTATCACACGTCAGACATATCAGTGTCCTGTTTCTCTAGGTCCAGTTACAGCCCAAAGTTGCACCTCCTGGAGAAATATTTAAAAAGGCCATTGTCCCTGTTTTCAGACCTAGGCTCACAGAGATACCTTGGAGTCAAAAAAGTTTAGGATAAATTGCAAAACTTCAAACTCATCGCAGGTTATGAGCCCACATATGAGCAGTACCTGATGCAGGGTGAACTCTTTTATCTTCCATGGCAAATGCTTGGGACTGTGAGCCCCATTTCAGAGACACTTTTTTCTCATTCCCAAGGTCCTAATGGAGGTCATGCCAAAAGATGTTCTCAACAACACTAGGTACCCATAGTGGTACATTTCCCATAAAGGTTTCAAGAGTTTACTCTATTTTATACCTCTGTCACTTCTGAATCCTCAAACCATTGCTGAGATCCACTTAGTTCTAATAAAAATGTTTCCTGACCTGCCACATTCAGCCCTGGGTCTAAATCAGATTTATCTGCACTGACACGTGTATGCTTTTGAGGTTTAAATAATTTCCCTCCATATCCTGAACAACTTAACTCCAAAAAACATAGCATAGAGAGACCTGTGCTGGACATGGACATCCTTTTCCTTGTTATTGTGCACTTTCTAAAGAGAAAAGGCATTGCCTATAATAACCTTAAATAACAGCTAACTCCATGATCTAAAACAAATACACTGAACAATTTATTCAAGCACATCATGCTGTTCTTCCACCTCCTTGGTAATGAATGCACAGCATCACCATGGCTGAAAGTTAAAGGGGATATTTCTTCTGGCAGTGCCCTCTGGGTCCATTAGGCTGGCTTATCCAGCAATTGTGTTGGCAGTTTGAAGTTTTTCCCAGGATCTTCTATGGCCAGGGATGCTACAGGCCACTTTATTAAATGTCAATGCCCATTGCATTAATTTTTTTTTGGGGGGAGGTGGCTATCAACCTTAGAATGTTTTCCTTCTGCTTCACATCAAAAACTCATCTATTTAAAAGTTTTTTCAGAGAGGGTCCTTTCATTTGGAATGAGAGTCATACTTGGAATCCTACTGTGCAGCACTGACTCTTCCATATTGGGAGATAGAAGATTTTCCCCATCTTGCCCTTGAATCTGCAGTTGCAACCCCTCTTCCAGCACAGGCTCAGAACACACCTCTGACTCATAAACGCCAGTTGCAGAGTATAAGCAGCAAGCAGACAAAAACATGAGATAAGTGAAACCTTTCCTCCTGCAGTGCAGAGGGAGGTGGAACTTGTGTCGACCAGTAAAAAAAGTAGGTGTTGAAATACAGTGTTGGAGGAGGATACCGAAATTCCATAATCCTTATCTCTGTCCCTGAAAAACATCAGTCTCTTCAACCACAGACCACAGCAAGTTCCTATCTGTGAAAAATCAGATTTATTTTGCCATTCATGCAAGTGCAGTTGCCATCTGAGAGCTTCAAAGCTGCATTCCTCAATGCCTGTGGCCATATCAAATTTTTGGGAAGCCATGAAGAACTATTACCAGGAAAATGGTGCTTCATTTACTCTTTGACTCTCAAAGAATGTTTCGTCTTCCTCTCTGTTTTGTGAAGTGCTGTCAACACTTACAGTGAAGTTTATTGTAAATACACAATAATAACAACTGTGCACATTCATCTCCGATTCAATTCCTATGTAAATTTATGTTAATGTGTATGCAGATTAGGTCTGCCCCCCTTGGTCCTGGAAAGTTGTCAGAATGACACATGGGTTCTGAAGAGGTTGTGTACTACTGATCTGCAGTTTTTGTATAGTATTCAATAACTGGCAAGCCAGCAACAAGAGACTGCGTATATTTGTCTTCACTTTTGCTGGATAAATCAATGCAGTCTTCTAGAGTCTGACTAACTTAGCAAGAATTTTTCTAGAGTCTAGCTAGAATTAAAAAGAAGTCTCTAAAATACACCTCTAAAACCACAACCTGCTATTTTTATTTCTATTTCTCAACAGAACAAATACACGTTGGATCTTTTGAAAAATTGGGTAGTACAAGGGAGCATAGAAAGTTTCAAGATCTGATTTGCCATTTATGTAACAGAAAAGCATTTTTTTTCTCCCTAATATTTAGTAACCACTAAACCAATGCCTGGAGTTTATGGGTACTCCTTACTTTTTGTTGACTAAACCAGTACACTTTTTTAAGAGAGCTTCAATAGGTCATTTATTTTGTTCTTTCCTTCTCAACCTCCCTTTTCTCTGTTCTAACATGAAAAAACACTGATCTTCCACCTGTTTGTGCAGCCAGAGCCATTTTGAGTACTCAGGTCAGACCAATGGGGAGGCAGCTGCAGTGCTGCTGTTGGCTGTTCTCTGCTTTCCTGCCACGGGTGTTTTGCTATGACTCTTTCTTGTCCTTTGCAGTAAATACAAACTAATCTTTACCTCATCCCATGACTGTGTCCCTACAAGGTTCCCAGGCACTTCTTAAATAATCACAACAGGTCTTAAATTGGGACTATAAGAGATACATGTGCTCTTTGCAGAGGGATAAATTTCTGGTAATCCAAAAGGGCTTGGGGAATTTGCTGTCAGAAACAGCAGGTGCCACAATTTTTGGCTAGGAAGACATACCAGACAACAAAAGTCCAATTGCCAGAAAGTATTTATATTCCTGCAGCTCACAGCTGAAGACTTGGTCCTGACCTTTGATAGACAAAATGAATTTCTTCTGCAGTTGGAAACTCTGTGTTGCTTGGAGGGTAATATTGTGCCTGGAGCTGATAAAGGTGGGAATTGTGTCATCAGTTCAGAATGAGGCAGCAGTCTCCTGACCAAAATCTCCTCCAATCCTAATAATACTTCATGGACTGGGGTGGCCAGTGATTTCGGGGCAAAAGAACCGAACAGACCAAGAAATAACAAAACAACAAATTAGAACAGAACTGTACCTCATAGACTGATAAAAAACTTTGGTCACCATTTATTTCTGGCCTTTCAGCTGATTTAAAGACTGATGCTGAGGAAATATCGTACTCCTTCAAGTTCTTCACACTTGAATCTGGTCAGAGTGTTATTTCACTCTACTTTTTTAATCTCGTTTTATTGAAGGCAATGTTAGCCCCAAGAGCAAAACAAGCAAAATAAAAACAATTAGAGCCTGGAAAGAATCTGTATTTTTTCTTTGAAATAGAGCCCCATGTCAGACAGCTTTCCATGTACCTTGTTCAGTGTAGGTTACATTATGGCATCCCATCAGGCCCATTCAAACCAGGTTGCAAAGGTATTGTGGCTAGGATCCAACGCTGCTTTTCTTGCCCATGATAGCTGTTGGTGGTGATTTCATCTTAATCATTTTCTCTCTTTCCACCTCTCATGCAGCTGCCTTCCTGTCTTGATAGGACCAAAGTGCAGCTCATGGAATCTATATGATAATCACAAAAATAGCTATATCTGTTGAAAAATGGATTTAATTCCCCCTCTAAACCTTTGTGTATTGCCAACTGGGGGTGTGAAACCAGCTGGCAAAAGATGCATGCATTTCAATTTCACGACTTTCATATACTGCAGCTTCCTGACTTTGAATGGTTCCTCCCCTCTCTAATGAGAGTACCAAGGGCTTGATTAGCAGCCCTCAGTTTAAACAAAGTTTTGGAGTTTCTTTCCATGGTAACTTCTCTGAGGATGTCTGACAGCCTGCCCAATCCAGGGCAGCTGAATGCCTCTTCTTTCACAGCATGAGCATTTGTCAGAGGCACTAGGAGTCAGGCTTGGTGAGGATTTGTATCCCTGAGCAGTCTGCAAGTAACTTGCACAACAGCGTGGGAAGCAAGCTTAAAAGTAGTGCTGGTAAAACTGTGAAAAACTAATTTCATCAATGTTTTCAAAATGTAAAGGCTTGGAATGGATGATGTTTTACTTTTTTTAACTCTTTTATCCCTATGCTTATAAAACACATTTTTATTTACTGAAAAGCTTGTTTTCAGTATATTGTTTGCAATTTTTTTTTCATTTAAACAGGATTTTAGAGAGATGACTAGGCAGTATAAGAGAAAAGCCTGGAATGTTTTTTCATAGTTGATCAGAGAGAAGGGAAAGGCAATTCTTGGGAAAGATTTCTTCAAGACAGGTAGAACTATCCAGATCAGAGCCTTGAATCTGGACTTAAAGGGCATGACTGAGCCCTCTTGGATTTTTGTTTAACATTTAGATGAAGTTTTGTTTTGGCTATGCTTGACAGTCAGAAAGTTACACTTACTTTCAGCCAAAGCATGAAAGGAAATACTGAGGTCTTGGGGGATGGAGGGAAAATGGAGAGGGGGTAAATCAAGCCTAAGTAAAAAGCTCCCATGGAGTTGGTAGCATAACCAGACAAGCAAAGCAAGAAAAAGGGAGTGAAAAATTTCAGTCACAGAAGTCAAAAGCTGCAGCTCTCTTACAGGGAAGGAATACATTGCATCTCATTTCTGCTGTGCCTTCTACAGAAAATCTATCACTAGTTGAAAGAGGGTTACATTCCTTGTCAATGCATTCCACCACATTGGTGTCTTGACTTTCAAGAGTTTATTAGATGCACAGTCATGGAATTTTCTTTGAAACAGAAAGACAATACAAGCTCCTTTATTTTGGCCTCATAGAACCATTAATATCTCCATTTCTTTATATATTAATTTCCTTCCATTTATTGCTTCAGCTATCAGCAACACAATGAATTTATCTTAAAGCAAATTGTGGCATATCTTTCTCTATATATTACCCCCATCCATGTATATATACAACCCCCACACATATATGCATATACATAAACACAAAACATGACAATGAATAGCAGAATTTACTGAAAGGCAAGAAAAAACCTAGCATATTAAGAAACAGGAGAAAATTAACACTGAATTATAAATAATACAGCTTAGGTATTAGACATATTTCACACTTTTTTCTTCTGTCATTATTCCGTTTCTATGGTTATGATGTTTTATTCTTGCATACCTGTCTTTCAGGAAGATAGCCCCTCTGGAAGATCTCATTAAACAGGGAAACTCACAGATAAATCTGACTAGTTTGTTTAGAGAAAAATGACAAAACTGGAGTTGAGAGACTGAAAAGAAAATTTTAAGAATACAGCACAGTCAGTGGAGAGTGGTAACAGCTATGGAGCCTTTGTCTTTGAGCAGGAGCTGAAAAGCACAAATAGATTCAAGTTAACAGTGCCAGACTCTCAGCTCAGTGAAGTCATTGTACGTGTCCTCACCAACAAAGAACTTTAGTCTGACATTAGGACTTGTTCCTGTGCTATACTTTCTTCCCATGCAATATCTGCCTCCATAAATATTTGTTTCTAGTAGCAATATGGATGCAAACATCCCTCAAGGGAGACATAGGACTGGGAGAGCAGAGCATGCTTGATATGTGATTTAACAGGAGTCTACCAGACTTGGTGTCAGCTCTTCAGTCCTTAAGACTTACAAAAACTAGGTTTCTGAGCATCTTAGAAAGCGGTTCTGTCTTTATTAGAATTTAGAAATATCTACAAGAATTGTAACAATACTGTCTAATTTTCACCCAGGGAGTTCCAAGCACAATGAATGAAAAATGAAGGAAGTCACCTGCAAGTAATTGCTTTACCTCATAAGCAGAGCACAGAATTGTTAGTCTCATTAAAGGTGATAAAAACAGGACTCTTCATCTGGAGAAGCTGTGAAATCACTGCTTGTGAAATATCATTTAGTCCTTATCCTCAGCCAAAAATGATGGGAAGCAAAGCTGCTCTGCTCTACCTCTTCACTGAATTCAGAACTTTCAGCCATTAATACAACACACAGCCAGAGTCAGCATTGCACCAATGGACTTTGCTACTGTCAGGAATGGCATGAAGTCCATGTCTGAATGAATATAGTGTTGTAGGACACTGTTGGTACGCTGTTAGTGGGAAAACTATAATCTCAAGTTCCAAACCCGAGGCTGTACATACGTAGCACTTCATGATGTGCAAGACAACTGTAATATAAACGAGTAAAATGTACATATCCCAACCCAGACAGCAGGGAAGACATGCAAGTCCCACGTGTAATTCAGATTTAAACACTACCCTATGTGGCAGGTATCCCAGTGTCCTAACTCATAAAGGAGCATTTTCAGGACTTTCACCAGGAAACAGAAAAGAAAAAAAGGAAAATGAATTCTGCCTCAACATCTTGCATGGAGGCAGTCACCTCTCCAGGGTTTCTTCCTCAGTTAGTCAGGGTTCCTTGCCTTGGTTGGATAACAAATGCACATTCATAAGTCCACATGTGCTCAGACAGCTATAGCATTACACCATTTATGGCCCAGCCAAAAGACATTCTTACTTTCCTTGACAAGTGAGGGGACAGCTCAACCTGGTGTAATGTGCCTTTTGTGCATCAGTAGACAATTCTAATATAACAATGGAGGCAACATATAACTGGTGGGAAAGGAGGGAAGTAAGTTTACATTCATCATTTCTGTAACACTTCAGAGAATCTGAATAACACACTGTTTTGTTCATGTGTTGGTGCAACTGTCTCCCCAAAAATCAGTGTCTCTTGGATTGAAAATAGACTTGTTTTGATTGCCCTGTCCTAAGTCGAACACCATAAAAGTGATACCACACAGGATCCTCTTCAGAAACATCATTTTGTGCCAGAGGATCTCTGAGCCTAAACATTTGCTTTCAGACACTATTCCCAGAGGAGCCTGGCTTTCTGCAAGAGCCCTTTGTAGTCCAGCGGGATGTCATTACATAATTAAGCCTGTGAGACAGGAGGTAGTCTTGAGCATGGCAATTTTACAATGTAAGATCAAAATGTTATTCTTTCTTTCAAAAGACCTGGTGCCATTTGTTGTAGTGCCTTTATGCAAAGGATCAAATATAGTATTGATTATTCATTATTACCTTTAAAGAGGTCAGGAAGCTTCTGGAATTCAGAAGATTTCTGGGGATCTGAAGTGATATAAGGCCTCGGGGCTTGATGACTCTTCCTGACCTGAAGCTTTGAAATATCACCTGCTGTCTAGATTTTTCCTACTTGCTGCCTGGGATTTCAAAGTCTTTCTCTCTCCCCTTTTTCCCCTCAATGTCTTACAGACATTGCCAGATCAAGAGAAGGCAAAGAATGCAAAAGAAAGTGAAAGTGAGAAGACCAGGATTTGGAAGCCCAGCTGGCATACATCTGCTTTGCTAAACTTGAATTGAAAATGAGAATCGTTATTCTTGTTCTGCTGCATCCTACCGTGTTTGGTTATTGCATCACACAGAAGAGGCAATGGGCATATCCTGCGGCCAGCTCCACTGCCTTCAACATGGGTTGATCAACTGTCCCATATCCCAACACAGGGAGTTTATAAACCTTTCTTTGCCAATTTGATCTTTGGGCACATTCAAATGGAGATATGTTTAGAGGAGACTGGAAGTGTCGTTATGTGGAGACTCTGACAAAATTTAAAACTCTATCTTCATCAGTGAAGAAAAAAAATCAACGTCATATTAGTCTAAACACTATATTAAAAGTTTCCATTTTCAACAACAGTGCCTTTATGTTGTAGAATAAACCTCCAAGAGTGCTTTTTGGCAGATGGTTAAATATTTAAGTAGTTGGCCACAGATTTTTAAAAATTGAGATAATTAGAATACTTGAAGCAGTTAATATTTATTAGTCATGAAGAGTTTGACAGATTAGATGTTTTCCTACCCACACATTCTCTGGCAGAAAAAAAAATCCAACAAACCAAACCAAGCCCCCTTATTTTTCATTCTATGGGTAACAAACTTTGATATGAAGCAGAAGGCATGGACTTCCCTGTTTACTCAGTATGAGACACTGAGAGAAGTTGCTGTCACTTAATTCAGGAAAAGGCCAGGAAAAAAAATTATGGGAACAGCAAGATCTCTGTGGAAATGCACAGAGTTCACCCTGGAAAGTGCCCAGGATTAAAACCTGAAGACTGAAACTTCTGCACCACTTCACCTTTCACTGTAAATTACAGTGTCCCTAGCAAGGTTGCAGGCCTACTCCAGCAACTGGGGATCATTTCCTATTAACCTTTTTCCTTCTGTTGACCTTCCTTCCATGACAGGAGATGCATGGAACAAAGGCAGACCAGTTCGGGGGCACTCCAGAATTCCATCAGAGAGGACAGCAAGACACAGTGGAGTCTTGGCCTACTGTCCTTAAAATGGGAGACAGGAGGCCAAGAACTGACATTACTGAGGCTGCTCTAGGGGCCAGTTTCACCAAACATGTCGTCTTTTATCTGTCCAGAAATCTGGCTGAAAATAAGAATTGCTGGCTATCCCACAGACTGTCAATACCTGTAAATGTTCAAACAGTATATGGGCGTAGACAAAGCCAATTTTCTCATGGAACATATATGTTACTAATGTATAGTAGAGCAGCCATATGAAACTCCTAGTCAGCAATTCATGCCAAACATGAAGGTACCACCAGTGTTAGACTATGTAGCTGGCTGGCTGGAAAGACACCCACTTCCATTATATCTTACCTCTCCCTTTTTAATAGCACCACTGAAAGGTTGCTATGTCTCCCTGTATGAAGTCCCTTGGCTCCTTACACTCACAGGCAATAAAGCACCTTGGTAATGACATTTGCATGTATCCACATGCAGTGTTAAAAGGAATGGATGCATAGGATTAACTGTGGCAGGCAGGGGGATGAGTGGAAAGGATCTTCATTGCTGTCTACACAGCAAGGTCAAGGACAGACAGGAGTAGATTATACACCTGCTCTTACCTGGTACAAACCAATGGAGCAGGACTGACTGCCCTGCAGGCTGATCACAGCCCTGATCTGGAGTCACATCAGCACTGCCCTCAAGGAAATAAAAGAGACATATTGGAAAGTAACTTTGGATACTACCCTGTGCTGGTGCCAGTTTGCTCTCTTAAGGGGATGGGAGCTGGAGCAGACTGATCTCTCAGCTACACTCTCACTTCCTGTGATCAGCAGAGATGAACTGCTGGAATCACTGAGGAGATTTCTCTTTATCCTACAAAAATCTTTAAGGGCCATTTCTGTCATAGACAAAATGATAGGGTATTTTTCTCATCTTTTTTATTTTCATTAAAATTATTTTAGCGATATTTTTCCAGTGTCACCTTGTCTGACAATAGCAATTCATGCTTTAATTATCTCATTGGCATAGTGAGACTGTAGGAAAACTGGTAGAAGTATGAGCTACAATGAAAGAAAAACACGGTTTAGATGTGCAAACACTCAGAAGTTTCCAGCTTTCATAGGTTTTCTTTGATTGCTAAAAAAGCATGTTGGAGAAAATCTGTTAAAGTTTCAGTATCCTTCCCCTTCAAGGGGAATCTACAATTCTTAACCCTTAAGAGCATCATCAAGACTCACTGCAAACCAGAAGACAAGACAAGAATAGAACACAGCAATAAAAAAATATCACAACCTTTTAAAAAAACAAATATCCCAGGATCATATTACTTACCATAAAGAAAAAAACCCAACGGAAATGAGCCCACATTGTTTCCTCTTGAAGTACCCAGAAGAAAAATTTGCACCTTAAAAAGGTTTGACCTCAATATAGGCCATAATGTAGAAATGTGAGGATCTTGGAAAGTTGTGCTTTTTCTGGATTGAGGCCCAGATTTTGTAATATATCTTGCCTGTTACTATTTTTCTTGCTTCTTCCAGAGTAGAAAAGGTTCTTTTGAAGAAATGTGTTTTCTAGACACTTTCATACACCAGAGTTGGGGTCTGTTTAAATACTTCAAATTTGACATATATACGCGTGTAGTTATAACATTTTGTGAATGTGAGCCAACATTGCCTTCTCTGGATCCAGTCCTCCCTATCAATATGTTGTAAGACACTAGACAGAGCGGTGTCTACCCTAACATGCAGAGTATGCACTAGGCCAGACAAATAACAGTAAAACACTCAACTTCCCTGTGCCTTTACCTTCTTCGCCACAGTTTTAATGAACAGCACCTGAAATAATTTATGCCCATGTTGAAACTGGAGTTCCAGGACACAGTGGTGGCACATCACATCTGCTTGGAAAAGGAACCTTTTCTTCCCCTCAACCTTACTTCACACAAGGAAATCTATCAATAGTTTGATCTGGTGACTGTCAATGGTACCAGTATTCCCTCAGAGGACATTTTCCTACCCTGACCACAAGGTGCTTTTGCACATTGACCTGCTATTCAGTTCCCAATGCTTTCCAGGCTGAGTTGAAACTGTGGCTACAAGACATTGTCCTAACCCTCCCCTTAGATGTTCATGGCCTGTCACATGCATCCCTCTTTTTTGCTTTCTAGAGAGTATATATGCAAATGCTTTCCTGTGTGTTGTCTCATACCAGTTGACTGAGGGGACCAGAGCAACAGAAAGACAAAGTCTGATCAATATTTTTCCTCCAGGCACTCCTCAAAATCCAGCTAAAAGGGGGCCATCCATACAATAATCTGTGATTACTAACCCCACTAAAATTAATTCCTGCCGTATCTTATCACACAATCGGCCATGAGAGAAAGTTTTCCCTACTGGAACATGCATAAGTCACTCCAACTTTTGTGGCTGTGAACTGAAAGCAATTCTCTCTCCACCTTCCAATGTTTGCTCAGGTGCAGTTTGGTTTCCACGAGGACTGATTGAGGAGAACCTGCCCCAACCAGCAAGCTGACAGGAGCCACCAACCAACTCGCACTGACTGCAAACAAAGTCCTCGTCCCAAAAGAGTGTGTTGCCTACAAGTGCACAACATAAAAACCATCTTTGTATTTGTGACTTACTGTAAGTCCTTAGGAGGTTTGTCTTTAAGGATGACTACATTTTTAATCAATCAGCAAGGCATGCAGTATGTAAAGTTCATGCTAGCTTGAGCGGCAGTGCACTGTGTTTTTCCCCTGGTGAGCAACCCCCTCTCCGCCCCTGAGCTTTAGCTGGTGAGGTTATGCAGCCTTGCCTATTAGGACTGCTCTCAGCCACATGCCTGACTGCACTCTCAAGTCTCAGGGCCAAGAGTAAACTTTGAAGGAACCCTGCCAATTAAATGTAAGCAGAAAACAAAGTCTTTATTTTTCAGCAAAGCTAATGTGGTCAGAAATGTTCTCATGCTGCTGCTACTGATAATTATTATTTTGCATTCAGTAATGATGCCTTTTAACTCAATTTGAATATTAAATTCTGTCAGGAAAATGAAGGTATATAAAAATGAGAGTTGATCAGATTGTCATTGGTAAATAGACTAAATACATTTTACTACTGGTGAAAAGTGAGCCCTTCTGTGACAATGTTTTACAGTCTTGTTTTGGGAATCTTACAAGGAGGGAAAAAAAAAAAAGCCTAGATGGCATGCATTATCTACAAAAGGCAAAGACAAAACACTGCAGAAAGGTTAGCTCAGATGAATTCCAGTAAACCTTTTATATCATTTCATAGTCCAAATAGACTACAGCAGGTTACAGAAAACATATTTGAGGAATGACATACAGAATTTAATAGAATATACTTGGATTAGTTCTTGTATTTTCTCCATTTAAATATAATTGTTTCAGTCCTCAGTTCAAATACAATAATGTTCCAATTTCAGTGTTTAACTGTTCTGCTGGATTGTGACCCTGCCTACAATGAATCTAACATCACAGGCAGATTCCAAAGAGGTCTTAACTTAAAAATGACAACTTTTTCAATCCCTTTATCTTCTTTTTCTTTTCAACATTAGAAACAAGTGGTGTTCATACAACTTTCCAGTGCTCAAAGGGCCTTGATTGTAATCTTGCTACCCTATGAGACAGCCAAAAGCTGTGGCAGGGTAGATGGTCATCTAATTGTCAGAGCTTGCCCAGAGCTTCTAGTGCAGTCTGGGCACCAGGAAAAGCAAGAAGAATATAAAAAATTTCAGAATGTCCCAGACAGATGCTTGGTTGCCTGCTGCACTGCATCAATGGATTTCTTTGAAACAGACCTTGTGGGAATATATTGGATTGATTTCTTTTGGGGCCTCCTAACACCCTCATGAAGGTCTCAGGTAGGTGCCAAACAAAAGGGAGAACAAAGATTTCTGCTTTAAAAAGCCCTTCAAAAAAGATCAGATGAACTTCAACTTAAAAGAGAAGTAAGAATTTGACCATTCCAAAGGGATGCTTATAATTTCTACCATGATTTCCATAATTCAATACCCTACAATTATGCATTTCAAAGTCATCTGAAAGTACCAATAAAGACAGATTGATTACTTTATTTGTATACATTGCTATGAGACATTATCATTCAATGCTGCCAAAGCGAGTTCCATGCCAGCCCTTGGTCTAAAATTAGAGTGAGGACAAGTAAGTGTTCTTTCTTCTACAATGATCACCTAAACCCAAATGAGCCAACAGAGGCTGAGAGACTGTAAAGCAGTTGACACCAAGGGGTGTTTGCTGATGAAAAACCACAGGACCTCCAAACAGGCCCCTTGGAACTTTTTTGAGAACATATACGAATTTCAGCACCCAGTCAGCAAAGTGGTAAAAATATTCGCTAGGCATAGGGCTTGAAATTTACCCAGAGAAGGGAACTAGGCAGAGGAGACAGACTGTGCAGCAGCGTGAAGGACTCAGAGTGGTTTTGGTTTCCCAAAAAACATCGTTGGTCATAACAGAAGTAGAAGGTATTCTGCATTGACTTTTGTTCCCTGCAGCTGCTCCTCTGAGAATAACAGAGATCTCACAGTCTCCATCCCTGCAGCTCTACCCAACCTGGGCAGGGCAGGAAATCTCAGCCTTGTGCCTGGACAGTGCCATTTCACAGATACTGAGTAGAGGGTCAAGGAAATAAATTTTGGCTCTTACTTCCAAAGGCAGGTTTGGCACTTCTTCACACCCATCTGAGTGCTCTTGAGTTCAAGCACTTGGTTAAAGTAGGGAATCTGTTTGTTGCTCTCTGGAAGACAATGCCTTCCATATAACCCTGACCCAGCATAGATACAAAGTACTGAGCACTCAACCTGCATCACAGCTGCGCCATCCAGGACCACCTGTGAGGAGAGTTTACTCAAAGGATTGTCCTCATCTAACTCTACAAGTGCTCAAGCCTGCTTTCACCTTAACACACAAGATAGGTTTGTAGGTGTGTACCTCAAGTTATTTCTGTGCACACTTCATGTGAGCATTGGCCCAGATCCGTGTATGTGTGTGTGGAGATAGATAAACAGATAATCTGGAATTGTTTCAGAACAAGGCAAACATCCTTCCTTTCTTTCTTTCTTTTCTTTCTTTTCTTTCTTTCTTTCTTTTCTTTCTTCTTGTCATTTTGCAACAACTTGGACCTGGAATCTTCCAGGGAGCTGTGTGTATATATGAGTGACACACTTGCCTGTTTTCACAGCTCCTGCCTTACATCAATTTAAGCATCTTTCCTACACCTGGAGGAGTTCAACAAACATCAGCTCACAGGTGTCACCCTCCACTGGCTGAAGGCTGGCTCCAGTGAGTCTAGCCAGTATCTGCTTTGGCTATTAACAGCCTTGGAGAGGCCAAGCTCAGTGTGTGTGGGGAAACAGGGGGAGGAAAAGGTGGAAGGAAAAGGAAGGGGGGTTACATGTATGTGCATGTGCATTTGCTGCTGCTTTAACTTTCCATCCATTTAAGAGTTTAAATACTAGTCAAGCACTTAAAAAAACATTAGGACACATTCCAGCTTTCTCTGCCAGTCAGAGGGAAAAAATGTTTGAAACCCTGCATCTCAGCACCCCAAGGGCTTTATGATTTGTTAGGTTTAGTAGTTCAGAGGATTAAAAAGACAGAAATATTAGTAGAAAAAGAAGAGGAAAGAGTCAATGTATTCACTGAAGCAAATCTAATGGGTTGCTGGGCCAGAGAGGAAAAGGTTCTACTACCTGACTGAATCTTATTTATATTTCTTGCTCCACAATAAAAAATAATTTTCCAGACATTCTCCCCCCGCTTTTTTTTGCTATGCTAGTCACATTTCCTAAATCCTTTATCAACGACTGCTCTGCATATGAATGGGCTGTAATTGAACTGTCACATTCATGAAGGTCAGTAACCTTTCATTAGGAAGAATGTGTCTTTCTTGATAAATTGGAAAGTCCCGGAGGATTTGAAAGCATTTTTTTTTGTTTCATTCTTTCAAATATACCTTAAAAATCTAACACAGATCTTTCTCTCTTTTCATAGTACTCTGACAAACCCCTCGTCTTTCTCTTTGTCATAGGCAGTTCCATGCAAAATATTCAATCACAAGCTTTCACTGTGACCTTCTTAAAAATGAAATGGGAAGCATAAGCCCCCCACCCTCAACCCCTCACTTTGAATTGCAGATAGCTAATACTTCTGCTTAAAAATCCCCAAAAGTCAAAACCTTGAGTTTAGAAGCTTTGCCATGTCCTTGCTTCTTCAGATTGATTTGAGTTTCTACTGTAATGCGACCTAAGTCACACTCTGTTGGTGCCAGTGTATCAGTCCATCTTCTTGGTGTGTCCATTCATGTGCAGAGATGGGCAGATAAATACACCAAGTAGTGACAGGCTGTATAAGAAAAACAAACTGGGGCAGAGAATGGTGCTTAAAAAACCATATTTAGTACTGCAGAGAGTTCTCAATCCCCACCACAGGTTAGCTGCGTGCAACTCATTCTTCCCTATCTAAGGAAAACAAGGTTTTCAGAGGGTTGGTTTTGCACCTTGATCTGCACCCTGACACAGCAGGGTACTTAAAAGAAACTGGTTGGCTGCCAAGTTCATAACTGCTGCCAGAAGTTCAATTCCTCCTCCAGATTCCAATCAGAAAGCGTGCAGCAGGATGCATGGAAATGTGTTGAGCTTCCCACCCTTACCAGTGCAAAGGTGCCTTCAGAAGTGTTAAAGTACTACCGAGGCTTCTGAGGCAGAAGCCATCTGTTCCTGTGCCATGTTCTAGCTAGCTAAACCTAGGGCCCACCTTCAGCCATTTGGCTGGCTGGGGACTGACTGTCAAGGGGTCAGAAAAAAGGCAGCTTGGTGAAAAGTCAGCCATGATCAAGATAGAAACACCACAACATGAAGAAGGTGAGACTTGATAAATGGAAGCAAGCATCTGGACTTCTGTGTTAGCTATTCAAATGCTTAAAAAGTAACATGAATTACAGGTTTTTGAGAGCTGGCAGAAGACTGTCCTTTTATTGTCAGCACCCATAAAATTGTGGTGATTTAAGGTTCACCCCATAAGATGGAATATAGAGGGAAGAGGAACAAAGCATAATTGCTAAGCAGTTGAAATACTTTGATGGTACAGGCCACACTGGAAGCTTTTTAGCTGGAAGGAAAAAAGAAACAAACATTTATTTTGATTTTTTTTTTCAGGAATGATTGAAGAATTAATACTTTAATTAGGCTTAACTCACTTTTCTCAAGACTTTTCTCAGCTAGTGAATTCTGTTGGGTTCATATGCCCATCTTTGAATGGGAATCATTTACTGCAGTACCACAGAATGGATCTTACACCAGTAACAGATATCATAGGAAAAAGACTCTCACAAAGCAAAAGAATATAGGTTCTGCCTGACTTCCATATTAGCATCGTCCTTCAGCAGCAAGAGTATGTTTGAATTCACATGGAGAGGGTCTTTATTTAAAAGCTGGATGTCCTCTCATGCTCCAGTTCTGCAATTGTTCTCTAACACAGAGTTCATGGTGAGTGGTAGCCAGAGGTGCCCAGAAGCATAAATCAGCCTAGACAATTCATCATCTGAATTCTCTCTGCCACTGGTGACGTAAGGTACTTGTGATAACACTGCCATGAAAAAGACCAGACTTCATCAGTGGCCACAGGTATGTGGCAAACATCACCTAGGACTTCAAAACAACAGAAAAGCCTTCACAGACCATCACTTGTAGTGTCACCACATTCAGGCTGCTCAATGGAAGAGTCTAATGTAGAAACCTCCATCTCAGTGGCATCAAAGGTCAATATGCAAAGAGTGATTCAGCCTTCTAGTGAGCAGAAGCCACGATGCATCAAGCAGGCAGGACTGACTTCTCCACATGCCTGACTTCGGTACCAAGATGATTTTTCTTTTCGTTGATTGCACAGGAAGCCAAGGTCTAGCAATTTGGCAAGGTGTGCAGAATTGCTCACCAGTCTCTTGACCTGACACACTGTCCTTGCTTTTATTTCATACTGGACAACAGGAATACAGCTTCCAGTTTCTAACTCAGCATCATTGCTGCTGTGTGGAATATATAAACACTGTGTGGTGCTTTTCAACTGCACATCAGGAGATGACTTTGAAGGGACCCCCACTTTGGAGGCAAGATGCTGACTGCTTTACTAGAGAGAGTAAGCAAACAAGAATAAACAAATTACATTTTAATGTAAAGCACATTAGGTGTTGGACCACTTAATGTGGTCCAAGTTATAGACCAGTTTTCCCAGGCATTGATTTGGAGACCATTGATGATTTAATCTCCTGCAATGTATTTGGGTGTGCCAGTGATCTGGAGAATGTTTTCATGCAAGGGCCCATTCATCCAGACACTTTCAGTTGCCAAAAAACCAGAATTAACTGACAGTCAAATCAATTCAAGTGGAAGGCAACAATCTTGGAAAAGAGCTTACATCAAAATGAATATTTTTGCAGATTTTTTCTAGCATGCCTGCCCTAAAATGCCCCATAAGCAATAATTCCTAAGGTGTATTGTTATTTTTGTTCTCAGATAAAATGCTAATAGCCAAGTGGATATGAGGTTACAACTTACAAATCTCTGGAGAACTGGTGTTTTGACTCATGCACTTTGGTCCTCTGTCCAGAGTATACTAATTTATTTCCTCACTTGAAATTGGAGGTAGTTTCCTACATTGCAGTACCCGGATTCATACACAGCTAAACCTTTCTGTATATCAGGGAATTCAGATTCCATGATTTCAGTAGATAACTGCACATGGAAAAACAACAAAGCATTATATCGCCTCATTTTATATATCCAGACCAAAAACAATGAGACTTCTCAAGCACTCCACATTGTGTATAAAATAAAAGTCATTAAGGAATTTGTTTATAAGTGTGTTAAGCATTTTCTAGGCAGGCGGTGAATAAATCCACTTTACCACTTCATGGCTTTACAAAGAAGCCCATCCATTAACATGGGAACCCTCTTGTTTGCATTTCTTAACAGCTGACATTTGTACCTTTCGAAAGAAAGTGAAGGGCATCTCATTGCCTCATTGTTTAAATCAGTGTGAAAATAATGGGGATGATAGGGAATTGGAGCTAATTCCCTTTGTCTCCTATTCAGCAGATAATGGTGGTATGTGTGGGATGCTAAAGGCGAGGCAGAGGAGGTGACCTGAAGATGACTTCATTCTTATGAGGTTTATCAAAGGCTCCTGTCAGTCAAATGCATGCTGAGAGATTGGGGACTGGCCATCTGGTCCAAAGTTAATCAAAGAGGAAAAAAGGAAAGTGAGGAGGTGAAAAATCCCCCTGTCAGCTTTCTGGAAGATAGAGGAAGAGGCAGACAGAAGAGGGAACTCTTGTGCTCCGACAGCCCAGCATCCAGACTTGATGGCTGCAGAGGAGACAAGTAGCAGAGTGGGGTGGAGGAGCAGCAGGGAAAGATACCGTTGTTTTGAAATTTCCCTGGGATGATCCCACACCAGCTTTAAGTGGCAAGCCTGAAGGTCACTGCTGCTGTTAGCCATGCAGAGCAGAGGCAGAATTGTTTCACTTGTCCTCAGAAAAAAAAGGAGGAGTGACTAACTCACCGTGGGGAACTGGTGTAATATAAAGCACAGGGTTTTCTGTCACGGAGCCAGACTTCCTTCCTCTGGGTTTTGCTTCTTGTAAGCAGGAGCAAGAGGTGCAGCCATGCCACCTTCATGTCCTGCAGATTCAACCATACTCCACTCCTCACCTTCTACCCTCTCCACCCACTGGGGTCAAAACCAGTTGTCCTGCAAGCACTACCCACCTGCAAGAGATTGGCATAGTTTGCCCATAATGGCTTTTCTGTCAATACTGACCCACATATATTTTTGCACTGTGTGTAAGCTAAGAGGGGAATAGAGCTGGGATTTATCAACAAACGACTTGGTTTATGCTGGGCATCACACAATGCTTGTACGGGAAAGTGAAGGCACCAATCAGATAACCAAAATACTGTTTAAATGTGTGTGCATGTGCTAGGCAAAAATACATTTCTTCACCAAAGATGCATTCTGAAGTAAAACACCAGAGTGTGACAGCCTGATTTCCATAACTAGCCCTGTTCAGCTGCTCAAATCAGCTAAATAGAGACATATTTTTAAAACTACAAATGTCCAGATTGTGAATCCCTCCTTCATGCTGGCAAGTAGTCATGCTAATGAGTAGTCTCCTTGACTCCAGGGGAAAAACTCTTGCCAGCAAAGGTTTCACAATCTCAGTCCAAAACATTTCTGAAATGATTAACCAATGTGAACTAACTTGAAACAAAACAGGAAAAAAAAACCAAAACACCCCAGGAAAAAAA
>VXBB01010837.1:542317-618993 GCA_013399915.1 Illadopsis cleaveri
TGTGCTTCCTGTAGTACACACACACACACACACAAACACACACACACACAGACACACACACACACACACACAGGTTCCTCCCCCCAGGACAGAAATATCCTGAATCAAAGAGAATGAGAACAAAAGAGTTTGGCTGCCTCATATACCTGGGGGTGGGACTTGCTTCTCCATTAAGTTTCCATTCTGCATCTTCCTCAGGTCGAGGTCCAGTCAGGCCCCCATAGAGAGGAACATACGGAAAACAGTGGCAACAAGTCCTGCTCTACCTGCAGCTTTGCTGAGCTGAATCTCCTCCAATGCCCTGTTTGGGAGCATCACTTTGCATGGCCAAGTGCTGCAAAATAGAGCTGAGAATAGTGGGAGTAGAATCAGACAGGACTTTAAAACCAAACATTTACAAAGCACCCAACCCAAGGAACCTCTGCTGAACAGAGGATTTCAGTCAAGGATATACAGCTCTGTCTGTACATACACAGTATAAACACAACCATACACTCACTGCCTGATGCCCTCCTATTTTTATTGAGTTTTCAAAGTAGCAGACAACCTGCTGCACACTAGGCAGCCCAAAACAGGCACAGCCAAAAACAAACAAGGGTGGATAGATGTTGGGACAGCTAGAATTTTCTTGCTGCTAATGTCTGATGTGACCCTTTTACATGGCAATGACAGTCAGTGAACAATCTCATAGGTACCAAACATGCTTTTACATACCCCAGCCTGCATTTTACTCTCTACTGAACTGCTTTACCTGAGCTGTGATGACTTCAGAAGGAAGGGAGGTCATAGCAGTAAGGGTTCTTCTTCAGTTTTGTTTTTATCTGCACAGCTCTAAATCTCAGAAAAATATGACTAAGAAAATGATCTTTCCCAACCCCTGGAAACAAAATGCAGCCATTTGGATCCCAAGATAAAAACAAGCATCAGCATGTCTGAAATTCTCTGCTGGCTATAATTAAAACTCACGAACAACTACGACACAACTGTTTCTGTCTTTATGACATGAAACATGCAGACATTTAGAAATGGGCTGACAGAAAATTCAGCAAGGAAATTTCACCAGAAACCTTCTATCCCCTGGAAAAATTAGGTATTTTTATCAGGCAGCAAGCCACTATCATAATATTTATGATTCCCCTTGCCCAGTTCCTGCTGGATCTCACAGAAGGAAAAAGCTTTAGGCTTACCTGTGTCTGGCACGGATCCCTAGTCTAACACACTGGTTGAATACACAGGCATGAACATGCTGTCATCAGCATGTCCTCCTCCTTCTTGTGGGCTTCAAATAATTTGATATGCCAAATTAGACAATGCCCTAAATCAATCAGTAGCTCCATTTTCGTCAGTGGCTGAGACTATTTCCAAAAGCAGGTAGGAGATTTAGCTACCTAACCCCAAACTGATGGAAGATAAGGGACCACATCCTCTTGAAGACATTGAGAACATCAAACTGTGCCCTTTTCCCCACACTTTCCGCAACTCCCTTATTTCTAGTTAGAAATCATAAAATTTGCAACGTAATTGTAAATTTCACAATGTTAAGTAACTTCTGAAGAACTTTTTCAACTTCTCTGTTATACTTCACGGTCAAGAGCATGCATGCTGAACATATGCTTTAATGATAGCCACAGCGATAATTCACACAGAAACAGTTTTCTTTCAAACACTTCAGAATAGTAAGGAGTTGGGGGAGGGAAGTTATCAGCACTAATACAATTTATTAGACAAACCCTATGTGGATGCCATGGCAGGTCTGCTATCAAAGGCAAAAACCTTCAGGCTTTTTACATCCCATAATCCCAATGAAAGCCTGCTTTTGCAGATACCCTGCAGTTCATGATTCACTGGCTGTAGCATACAAAATCCCCTATTTAAGTAATTACTGTACAATAGACAAATCTGCACAGTGGCTGATGTTATATAAAATATTCCAAGGCAGTCTCAAAACCACAACATATTAAAAAAAAAAAATCTCAACTGGAAACAAGTGTCTTTCAGTAAATATATTTTGTGAAATAGGGGATGCTGTGATCTAACCATATTAGGTCTGTCCTGAGGACTGGAAAAGCTCTGGCAATAGAGGAAGCCAAGCCAGTCATGGACACTGAATGGCTCCTATCTCTAGACACTCTTTTCTTTTTTTTTTTAACTTGGGCTTCAATACACCCTCAAGTGCCTGATTTTTACATAATTGGATGGTTCTATTATTGCCAATTTAATAATCAAAGAACACAGAATCATCTCAAATCCATACATTGCCTGAAACACAGGCCTGGCTTCCTGGCTTCCATTTATTCAGCAGAATGAACAAAAAGCCCAGTATTTTTAGGAAGATACCAAACCTAAACCCTGGCCTTGGCCATGCATTGCCTTGGTAATGGAGCTGGCTTCCACATCTTCATCAGAATGAACCAAAAGCCATGGTACGTTAGAAAGACAGCAAAATTTCACAAGAATCTTATCTCTGTACTTGGTTCTGATTTATCCTCACATCTGGAAAGTTCAGCTTCCACATTCAGCAACAAGGAGGATAGGTTTTCTTTCATGATGAGCCCTTATTTGCCTAACTTTGGTTTCATCTATGGACAAATTACTCCACCAAAGCTTGTACCCTTCAGCTAGTCTGTAAATCAGACTTGAAGTGACAAGTAGGTGGCATTTTGCCAAGTCACTTCCAGAGTAGACCAGCAATGCTCAGTCATACACACATAATCAGAAAACAAACAAAAAAGGATAAAGAAGGGCAGAACTGTGTTATAATTTACAGTGCATGATGAATACATTCAATTTGGATTAATTATAAAATATGTTCTATTCATCTACTTACAATTTAAGATCTGGCAAATGACAAAGCAGAAAAACAATCTGAAGTGGAAAATTAGCACTACTTTAATTGCAAGACTACTGACTTTCCTCTTCCTTTCAAAGGAAGTACACAGTCCTTCTTCAGTGGAAGCCATGGCTTTAGAAATGTTGATCTGAATCAGGCTTAGCATTTTCAGAAATCTCCTGTACCTCCTACAATGTCCAAGGTTTATTACATACTTTATTTTCTTGTTCTTGGTGCAAGAAATCTGCAAGACAGTTGGAACTTGGTTTGCAAAAAGAAAAATTATAGTGGTCCACAAAACAGAAGGTCAATCAACGTTTTGGAAGTGCTTTATGAGCTGGAAATCTTTCTCCAAAGTATTTCACTACAGCCTAATAAAAAATTACATGCTGGCAGAATTTTATCCTTTTAACGTTGGCAATGCTTTCTCCGCCAAAGAGTAAGATTTGTTCAGGCTTAATTTGCTTTCAGTAGTCCTCTCACAATCAATATTTTCACTCCAGTGCAGTTTGACAGGTTCCTGAGATAATGTAAATTAAGTGACCCACAGCAACCGAGGCACAAACACCAACTACACAGCGAAAACATGGAGGGACAGCAATTACCAGCAAAAAAGCAAAATCTGGCAAAGGCTGTCTGTGTTAGGTTTGTGTGGAGCTCCCAGGCAGACTGTTAAATCAGGCATAAGTTTTTGTTTGAAGGAAGGCAGAGCTCTGATGCAGAAGACTTTCCTGGATTAGGTCTGCCTTTTTGCTACAAGCATCAATCACAAAGAGTGCAAACAGTTTAAGACACAGTGAAGAGTTTGGCAGAAATTTGGACTGCTCTCTGTGTGGGATGTTGTGATTCCTCCAGCTGCAATTCCCTGGGATGCATTTCACCTAGCCAACATCTGACAGGAAATATTTAGGAGGTTATAAGTCTTCTTTAGAAGAAAATTACAGCAGAAAGAAGTCCAATATAACAATGAAAACATGAAAAAAAGCTTTCTCACAGTTTGTGTTCTAGGTGCCTGGCTGAAATCCTGGCTCCATAAAAAGTCTTTCACTGTGCACTTCCAGGGTGCCAGGTTTGTCAACATCTAGCTAGCTTTCATATATATTTGACCTACTATGTTGCCTAGCATCATAGTCAAAGAACACTAGATTCAATCTCATCATAGAATACTAGATTCTAGCACAATCAAAGTGTGAAGAAGAAACACAGTACACACTGAGATGGTTTACACAGCCCAGTGCACCTCAGGAGGCAGCCATTTTATATACAAAGGTGTCCCCATCCTTGTCATTTATTGGATTTATTTGACAGAGGCAGGGAGGGAAAACTTTGAGAGCATTTTTTGACAAAGTTGATGTGTTGATTCTGATCTTATTTTTCCTCTACGATAGTTTTATCAACTCAATAGATTACCAATATTTGAGATACAGGGATCACATTGCTACAGCATGACAACTAATTTGTCTGCTGTAACAGAGACCCAGTTGTGCCACAACTGTTCCACAGTATCTAATCAACCCTTTTCATACACATATAGCTTACTTGGAGGCTTTAATTTAAAGAATAGAACAAAATATATAGCCTTATAAAAAAGGGTTGTTGTGGTTGTCATACAGATGTTTTGCTGAAAAAACCCTAACTCACAAAGAAAATCAGAGAGGTGAGAAAGAATAGGTACAGCCTATTCACTCCTACCATTTCATGTCAGTTTAACAGACCCATTGCTGTCAAAATTGCAGCAGTATCAACAGACAAGAGAGTCAGTGTTATCTTCTCATCTTCTCTGCCCAAGAAACAGAAACAAAAGTTTTAAAAGATGGCATTTTTTTCCCGAGGCATGTCCAATGCCCAATATCAGCCTTTTTCCTGTGTTCCTGGTCAAACTGTCAATGTGAATGAGCACTGGAGTAGGTGTCCATCATGGCAGGGTATATGAACTCATAGAACCATGACTGAGATTAGAACATAGCTTCCAGAAAAAAACAGGCATTTATCTATATCTTTTTTCTTGTACTTCCTGTTATTCCCCATTCTTCCAAAATACAGAGTATGAAAAGATGATCAGAAGAAAGTAGCATAAAATAAAAGAAAAAAATTCCCCATGGTTCTGCTAATTATTTGGAATATTCTATATAGCCACCAAAGTCAAGCAGAGATTTTCAATCTATTGTGCTGTATTATGTGACTTCAAGAAAATGAGATGGGAAGGTAAATATACAAAGTAGGATTTAGCAAGATGCTGGATGAAGAGGGACAAAACCCCTTTTTATGGTTGTCAGGAAAAAGGAGGGTGACATTCTTACGGAGTTAGAAGGAGGTCAATAAATCATCATCCTTATCTTGCAAACAGAGCCTGTGACTTCAAAAATTAGCTCATTTATTCTGCACAATTAAATTTATTGAAGTGTGACAGAAAAAGTTTAGCAGTCGCTGATGCAGAAAGGCAGCAACAACGGAGGCAGGCAACAGACTGAATGATACAATTAGCTGATTTTCATTTTATTTATCAATATAATTATTGAATTGTATTCATCTTATTTCACAGATTTTTACCATTATTAGAGCCCAGGCCTCAAGGGAAAGAATTAGTTCAAATTTTCAGTCTAACTTAATGTGATTATTGAGCTGGTAATAAAAGAAAAGTTCTATAAAGTGCTACACAATCTTGTATTCAATGTCACCCCACCATCCAGCTCTGGAATCCAGAAACCTTTCACATAAAAGCAGTAAATTGAATGTGAATTGTGAATGTCCTACATTCCCCAGGTGGCAACTGAGCCTGTGTTTGTGGGATTCCATCTTAAAGGAGCCAAGATTCTATCTGAGTTTTAAACTCAGGTATATTTTTCTTTCATAATAAAACCCCTCCAAACAAACAAAATCCCCAGCTAAACCAAAACCAACCAACCAATGAAAAAAACCCCAAAACTCAAAAAAATCCCAAACTCAAAAAAACCCCATTGCATCGTTTTGACACGACCTCTATGACAAGGTTCAGTAAACTTATTTGTAAATGCTGTGAAAAGAGTGCAGAAATATTGGAGAAAGACTGCCATGGCAGAGGAACAGTTCATGAGTATGGTTCATATGCAAAATTACCACACTGGCCATTTTGATATACACTGAAAAAATATTATTCCAAAACCTCTGACAAGTTTTTATAAGCAAAATACAATAAAAACAATTTACAAATTATAGAGGTTAGCAAAAGTTATTTTCTTCTTGTCCAGTCCAGTCTAGAAGCATCAGACTTCTCTAAGTTGCTCTGGCTCACTTCTTGGCATGCCTTCCTGTCAATCACAATGTCTGCTTTGGTTTTAAACTTGTAAGAGACAGAATGAGAAAGGCTGGACCTGACTCATGCACGTATTCCACCCTTGATTTCTACATACATAAGGAATCAGACATATGTTCAGCAGTAAGCTATATAATAATTCATGTCCTTTCTCATAGGTTCAGGAAATTAGACCACATGCTATTGCAAGTGTCTAATTTTTCCAATGTTTTGAAAGATTATTTCCATTGCAACTAGCTTATTCAGTTCTACCCTCCACTTACCATTCCATAAAAATTAATTTATTTGCTCTGAGAAAAAGACACACGGGCCATTTTTTTCTAAATGTTGGTCAAAGTGTCATGGAGCATTGCCTAAAGCATTAAAAAATGGAAAGGGTCCAACATAATTCTATAGCCATAATTAATAAGAATGAATATTATTACTTACGATCAATGAGTGATTTTGGGTGTTAAGAGACTTCCAGAATTCCCACTGACTTAAACAATATGTTCCAGTTACTACGATCTTAATGTCTGTGTAGGGTCAGACTATTTTTTGGGTATTTAGTGTGCTGACTTCTTCAGAAATGAGCAGGAAGGCAAGTTTACGTCTGTAAAACATATAAATTATTAGTGCTAATAAACTGGATCTCATTGGGATTATTGGACTTAAATTTGGCATTCATTATCTAAAGAAAAAGGGATCAAAAGAAACAAAACTGTATGTTTTCCTTTGTGTTTCTTTGGGGCAAAGCCTGGAAAGTTGCCTTTCCATTTATGAAGAATTATATGCTCCACTGGGACCTGGAGTTGATGGAAACTATTCCATAGCAGCACCATGCAGTGAGCTGCCCACCTCCAGAGATGCAGGAGCAGCAGATGAGCCTTCTCTTCAGCACTAGAAAAGATATAACAAAGAGTCAGGTGAGTACAAATAGGGATCAAAGGACAGGAAGTAATTTAAATGGTTTAACTGACTGAAGATATTTCCACTGCGGTAAGACAAGCAGAATCTTCACTGCTTTTTGCTTATACTTGGCTTAAATAGAGGAGAAGAGAACGCTCTCAAGAATTGGCGTCCTACAATCTCTGCAGAATTCAGCAAGGCTCTCATCAGCTGGGAGGAGCAGCATATGAGCACAGGAAATGGGCTTCTAAACCTGAGGGAGTATTCAGCAGTTCAATGACTACTATGTCAGACTTCTGTGGTACTTTTCATTCCAACAGCCTCAAATCATCATGCAATGAAAGACCTTTCTTGTGTTATGAGATCCCAATTCAGCAGGTAAACATCCCTCATTCAGAGCCCCTCCAAAGAAAGGCTTTTGAACAAAAAACAACTGGATTTTACTAGAATATAAATGGGAATTCTTAATTTCTGACAGAATTACCGAGACTGAAAAAGACCTTGAATGTCATTTAGTCCAACCGTCAACCCAGCACCGCCACAGTTACCCCTAAACTCAATCCCCACCTGCCACAGGTCTCTCCAACACTTCCAGAGATGTGACTCCACCACCTCCCTGGGCAGCTTTATTCAAGGCTTAGCCACTTTTTCAATGTTTTTTGTTTTTTTTAATTTCTAATATTGAGTTGGAACTTCCCCTGGTGCAACTTAAGGCTATCTCCTCTTGTCCTTTCACTTAACAGATGGCAGAAGTGATGATCCCCACCTCACTACAACCTCCTTTCAGGCAGTGGTAGAGACCAGTGAGATTCTCACCTGAGTCTCCTTTTCTCCAGGCTCCCTCACCCAATCCTCAAAACACAGGTTTTCTAGACTGTTCATCAACTTCATTGCCCTGCTTTGTATATGCTCCAGACCCTCAGTGTCCTTTTTGAAGTGCGGTGTCCAGAACTGAACACAGATTTTGAGACATGGCCTCACGAGTGCTGAGTACAGGGGGACAGTCACTGCCCAGGTCCTGCTGGCCACACTCTTGCTGACACAGGCCAGGGTGCTATTGGGCTTCTTGGCTGGCCGGGCACACCCTGGATCATGTTCAGTGGCTGTCAACCAGCTCCCTCAAGTCCCTTTCTGCTCTCTCAGAGTGACAGCTTTCAAGCCACTCTGCCCAAGGCCTGTAGTGCTGACTTGGGTTCTCGTGAGTCAGGTGCAGGACTTGGCCCTTTGCCTTACTGAAGGTCACACAGCTGGCCCCAGCCCATTGATCCAGTCCATGGAGACCTCTCTGTACAGCCTTCCTGCTCTCCAGCAAACCAACAGTCCCACCTAACTTGATGTTGTCTGCCAACTAACTGGGGAGGCACTCAGCCCTCTTGTCCAAATCATCAATAAAGATAAATGTTAAACAGGACCAGCCCCAATGCTGAGTCCTGTGGAACACCGCTGGTGACCTCCTTCCAAATGCATTTAGTTCCATTCAGCATCACTCTCTGGGCCAGACCATCCAGTCAGTCTTTCACAAATTGGACTGAGTAGGTCAAACACAATCACCATAAAATAGATGGCATAAATCCATTTTCTCCTGCGCACTGCATCCTTGCAGGGATGCCTTCTATCCTGGTTTCATTCAACTCAGTCAATCTTTGGACCAGAGAAAGCCATGCATAACCAGTCGTGGTCTTCATGAAGCTGCTTCTTCCCATCCCAGAGACAATTATTAATCTACTTCTTGTTTTTATTGATTATGTCCTAGCCTGCCCACTGGAAGCCTCTTTTACTAACTGGTTGCTCCTTCCTGTCTGCCATACCCTACCTCTTCTATGAAGTCACCTCCTCCTTGACACTTCATGGATAAAAAGGGTAGAAGGAACTATCTTCCTCTTACAAGAGCTGCAGTTGGGTCAACTATATCTTATTACAGAGAAATCCTAACTCTAAACTGAAGATAAATAAAACAGACACTGTCAGTTGAACCTTGGCATTATCCTTATTTTTCAGTTGGGAAACAGGAGCCAAGAAAAGGAAACATCTAAGATAATAAAAATTAGTATGAGACCTCTAACTTCCTAGGTGCCTTGCCCAATTCTCCAACTTGGCTGATTTATATGGCATGCTATAAAAATTTAGATGAGTCCATTTTAAAATCTTCTATGTCCTGGAAATGCTCAGAGAACTTATCCACTCACCACTCACAGGAATGTTGTTCCTGTGCATATATAAAGCATTGGCCTTAATTAATCTGATGTACAACACTGTGTCTTAAAAATGTCAAAAGCCTAGAGGATGCTTTTCTCTACCAACAGCAATCAACAATGCTTTGTTTTTCTCTCTATTTCTCAAAATAAAAACTTCACCAGGCCAGTTTTGTTCAGGGATTAATTTGATTTTTGACTGATTTCACAACCTTCCCAGTTTAACCCTGTGGACTACTGTAAAAACCATCAGCCTTTGAGCTGACTTTTCATTCCAAATCAATGTTTTCTAAATAATTATTTACCCATGAACCGGTCATAGAGGCCCTATGGCAATGTTTTCCTCCCCCTTCCATATGCAGAATCATTAGTCAAAAGGGCAATGTGCCTTGAGTTTCCAGACTGCTCACCAATTCATCTTTTCTTAAGGCCACATAATGCATAAGCATTAATGTGTACCACCAAATCTGGAGAAAGCCTGTCCAGCTCTTCAGAGGAAACAAATTAATTGAATACCATCAGTGAGGACAAAGTGCAGAGGCACCCTGAGTGTGCGAAGTTCCTGAACCCCTCCCAAGCTTTCAACTAACAGGGGCTCAGGCAACAGTAAACAGCAGTTCTGAAAAGCACATGGAGCAGTACTATGAAATTCCATTTTTTTATATACAAGTTTTCTTATCCAAAAAGTGAAGATTTACCAGCCAGCCTGAAACATTCAGCATTCCAGTGCTGCAGGAGTCTGCCAACAGAATTGTTCCAGATCTGAAACTGGGCAAACAGGAGGAAAGGGATAGGATCCCAGAGGTGAGTCCACGGCATGAAGAAGTGTAGTCAAAGTGTTAGAGTTGTGCAGTGTTTTAGTGTTTCAGTGACCCACTCCTCCACATGGTTTCTGCTGGATTGAGTAACACCTCCACTCAGACCTGCCCTGAATTCAAGCACAAACCAAAATTCCCTTACAAGAAAGTTCAAGTGCTACAAAAGATGGCTCAGTTCTGTCAACTCCATCTTCCCCACCAGTGTTCTGCCCACCAAGTTCTTTGCAGTGTCTCTCAAATTATAAATAGCTCAGCATGACAGATCTGACCTTCACCTAGGCTGAGTTTAGTTGGTGTAGGGGTAGGTTGCTGCTCCTTCAAAGCGGGTAACCTGGACACGGCAGTGGGCTGTGTGTGAAGGGGACAATAACTGGAGCCAAACATGTTAGAGTGAACAGGTAGCAGGGCCAAGACCTGAGTTCATGCCTCTTCTCCTTGGCTCTGATGAGATTGTGCAGAGTAGGACCTGCTTAGGGCTTGTGCCACCACTTACACAAAGTTTCACAATGAATAAGACAGATGATTATGGCTAAAAGCCAGATCCTGAAGGAAATGGGGAGCAAACTGTGGAAATGGAACACTGAAATTCTCTGGGGGAAGTGGTGTTCCGTCCTGTGCCTAACTGCAAACAACATAAATCAACAGAGATCAAAGAAAATATTCCTTCTCCCTAGCTCTCAAAACCTTTGAACAGTAGGAGACCTACCAGTCTAAGGTAAAAAAAAAAAAAAAAAAAAAAAAAAAGGAGTGATTAGAGTGAGCGAGTAGGTCAGTACATGGACTTTAGAAGATGAAATGCTGTATTTAACAGCCATTACTTGCCTTTATACCATGTAAGATGTCAGAACATTGGGGCTTCCTCTCTGCATCTCAGTCACCAGAAGTGGGTGGTCAGCAGATCACCCTGTTGCTGAGAAGAGAGATCACCAATAAGACAGGAGTCAAGCTCTCCAGAGCTGTGTGTGGTGGAAAGGCAAGGCATAAGTGGAAAGCAGTCCACACTGGTTATAACGGTATTTATTTTTCCCCTGGGGATAACCAGAGGAAGCCCAGAGATTGTGCAGCCTCCTTGGAGGTTTTCTAGGCCCACTTAGATGAAGTTTTGAGTAGCCTGGTCTCATCTTATTGCAGATCCTGTCTAGAGCAGGATGTTGGACTGGAGACCTCCTAAGATGTTTTCCACCCTAATTGTCCTGTGATCATATTTCATCTGATATTGTTTGCATATCAACTGATCCTGTATCAGAAAAGAAAGCAGCTCTATAACTGGTAGCAAGGACTCTGTCTCTGCATTGCCATATTTGGCTTCTTCTGTCTTTTGTAATGGCCAATTAAGTACCACTACAATTACATTACAATTGAGATTTCACTACAATTGAGATTACACCTAGATGCCTAACACTTCTATTTTAATATCCAATTTTGACTTCAGTGTGTCAACAAGCCATTACTTTCCAGCACAGAAAGTTTGCATGCTGAACGTGCTACATATAGCGTGGTGTTTTGATATAGTGACCCATAATAGGAAAAAATACACATGCACAGGAAATTAATCTTCATCTCCTGGAGCTGTTCAAATGTCCAAGGTTCCATCAGACTCTTCCAGCTTAGCGCCATCTTCCTTTGCATTTCTAGGGGATGAGAACATAAGGAAATGCCATTCCTTTTACAGCTAAATCGTGCTATTACTCCAGCTACTTCTGAGATATTGGTACTGTTTGTTCTCCTAGCAGCAACTTTGAGATACTCAAACAGTCACATATTGCTCAGAGAAAATACAGAACAAAAACAAGCTGAAATTTTGGTGGAGACCTTAATTATGAACATATAAGTACATTTTTCTTCTTTAAGTCCAGAATGTCCAGCCTGTACAACACAGCAAGAATTTCTAACCCTTCTCAAATAATGTCATTGATGCCAGATATTTAGTGCAATGATTTCAGCAGTGAATGTCAAATATCTCTCAAATATTTGCATGCTTCTTAGTTCCTAAACTGACAAGCTTTAATTTAAGCAGATATAAGTGAAATCTGCCACGGCACATGTTGGCTAAGATATTTAAATTATACAGGCCACAATGAGAAAGACACAGAGCACATGCAATCCTCATTAGAATCAGTGTGGCAGAGGCTCTTCTCATTACAGTTATTTAAACAATAAATTAATTAAAAACTCCTCAAAAAGCCCAAGCACAAAACTATTCAAGATGTGTGGGAAAAATGCCACAGTCTTGCAATCTGCTCTTCCTGGAAAAAATGGCAGTCCTCTCTTTTCATCTTCACTTCTCTTTTCCCTACAGATCTTGTGTGGAGTATATAATACATAACCAAGGAAATGGGGCAGCAGAAAGTGTGAGGACATTAATTCCTGCATCATACCTTTCTGCAAGCTCAATAAACCCCAGCAGTGTAAGTAGTGGCAAACTGAACTGGGGGGCTCCTCAAGTTGCTACAAGAATTATCCGTTCTTTCCAACGTGAGTCCTTAATATGTCATGCCTCCATTCTCTCATCTTTAGCCCATCCTTTATGGATACAGTAAACTTCATAGAACAGACACTATGCCCTTTCAAGTTTACTTTTCTCTGGAAAGCACTACATACCAGCCTGTATATTTCTACCTTCTCTCCTCCACCCCAGCTTTTTGAGCCTGTTGGCACATTTCAAGTCAGCTACTAGAGGACTAGAAGATAAAAGATGAAATTCCACAAATCGTGTGAGATTCAGACGGGAGGAAATAATTGTAGTGCTTTTAGCAAAAGAGACCTCTATGAACTCTTTCACCATATTTTTAGTCACCAGAGGAAAGCACTTGGAGAAGTTTCCCAGGTTCAGGGAAACCTTGGAATAGAGCTCATACCTTTTTAGACACAGATTAATCCAGTCACTAGATCCAAAGCTGTAGAAAACCAGGCTTCTCATTTGCCACACATTAATTCCAGCTATCAGACCCTAACTCTAGGCCTGCTTTTGGTTAGAATTGTTATCTCCACCTCTCTATTCAAGTCCATGGAGGACAAAGGACTGGATCTAAACCCACAGTTAGGTGCCCACAGTGCCACTTGGATAGGTAGAGTGGCCTGATAGCAAAGGATCTTCTGTCCCTCCTCTAACCACTCAGTTCTCCCCCAGAGCAGTTACTGAGGCACCTTTAATTCATGTGCTGAGCATGTCCAGAAATAGAAAAGTTTTGGCTACATTGGACCAAACATCCTGGAGTCATCCTACCCCAAAAGGCATTTGGCACCTATGAACTGTGTCCTCTAGTGCTGACATTCACTCAGCACATGGCTGGTGGAGAGGAGAAAGTGCTATTGGATCTGTCCTGTTAGACAGCCAGCAGCAGCTCAGTTGTCAGGGTTTAGCAAGAGTGCACAGAGGGAGCTCTTCTTTTGGGATCTGGTCACTTTCTGCCCCAGGCGCCTCCATCCCAGGTACTGTTCAGAATTATTCTCTTGGTCTGAAGCCAAGGGAACTGGAAATAACAGATGATGGTGATGACTAACTACAAACATCCTGTTAATGCCCTGCTGAGATGATCAGACAACAAATTTCCATCGAAAGATAAGTGCCTAAGAAAATGGAACATGCCAACCTCTCTCCACTAATGGAAGAGGCAACCTAAACCATTAAGCTTCTCTCTCTTACACAGGTACCTTTACAAGCTGTCCTTCAGACTCCAAAGTATACAATTCAATCCTTTAAACTTGTAACAATTTTATTTTTAATACAGACAAACTTGTTAGATTCACCCAGGGTACATTTCATTTCTATAAATAATGTTCATATATTTACATTATAAATTTAGTGCAGAATTTCAAGTCTTACTTTTTAGATGCCAAATGCTTTTAGTAGAAGGCTTTTTAGATAATAGGATCTTTCTTGTATTATGCATTCATAAATTTCTTTCAGTGATAGGAGTGGGTTGAAAGATCAGTTCAACTCTGCTGATTAGTTTCTTAATTAAGTTATTGTGTTCAAAGAGGGATAAATAAATACCGGTCACAATTTAAAGGGAAGCAAAAATGGGTCACAGAACTTGAAAAGGCTGCCCAATGAAATAAAAACAACAAAATGTTGCATTTTTCTCTCTGGAGAAGTGCTTCTGCAAGTGGCTAGTGCGATTTTTCTCCCTCTCAAGAAGTGGACTGGAAATGTTGCACTGAGATATCATGAAAAAGGGGTCAGTCAGGGGTGTTTTGTAAGGTGGGGAATGAGATTTACAGCAACATAATCAGTTGGCCAGTTCATCATTGCACACTACACGTGTCCTAAATTAGGAGAGCATGAAGCGGGTGGATACATTATGCTGTTTCACGGGAAGCAATTTAAGTGAGTTGTTCTTGTTCCAGTTCTTTGAGACTCAACAACACATCTCCCAGGAATCTGTAAATCATCAGCAGGTGATATTGTTGGCTGTCATAGCACAGACAGGCAGAGCCAGCTACAACATTTACCAGGCATTTTTTTCTGTTCTTGTTCTTAAAATTCTCCTTTCCAGGAAGCTGCAAAACAAACCACAAAACAGTCAGCAAAGTAGGACAGCACAAAACAAAATTCCAGAGATAAGAAGCATGATGATGATAAAGTCTTTGACATCTGTTTGGGAGCACTGCTGAGTTAAATACCAGTCCTTTGCCAGATTAACATATGTATGCCTGCTCTCTCTGTTCACCTATGTAGCCTGTGTCAGTGCAGTATCTGAATGCCCTGAGAAACACCAATGAACGTACCCTCACAGCACCCTTTTGGGGTATCAAAATATAGAGACTAACAGACTTCTCTGAGAATAGATGTAAAATATATGGCAGAGAAAGGCCCCCAGAATTCTGGTTCCACATAACCACAGCAGGAGGATCTCTGTTACAGGATCCCTCATCTATCTGCTACATGAAAGATTGTTACTGATTGCTTCTGTGGTCACTGAGGAGGGAACAAGATTTACATCAAAGACAACTGTGTTGGATTTGAGGGGAATCTTCTAACTGCAGAGAAATGAGATACTGGGACAGGATATTCACAGCAACACTTGTGACTTGTCCTTCAAATAGGTTTTTGAAAAGGGGCTGATAAATAATTCTCAGGAATGGGTCTTTTGAAAGATGGATTTGCCCTGCTGTGTTCTATGCTGTGGACATGACAGCCTAGGGTATTACCTAGTTTGTTTTGCTGTCTTTAGCTTTGCAGTGCATATCAGGACTTGAGTGGTAGACAAGTAGTGGTGACATTTATTATCACCATGGTAAAAGAGAAATAGGTTTAAGTCTACTGTGTCAGAAGATATATAAAAATTATATAGCTCATGAAGTACATCTCCGTATAAAGAGACTAGGGCTCTGACAGGAACTATAGGGAGTATGTAAGGTGTGCTGAAAAATAAAGTAACTTTCAGGAATTCTCTGAGCAGCTGATCAGTCAAGAACCTATGAGTTGGAAAAGCAAATGAAACGGCCACATCTGCATGGAAGATGAGATCTTATGGGTCCAACCCAACCCCTTCTTTAATTCAACAGAGCACTTCCATCTGACTTCAGGAGCTTGGACTTGGCTTCTCCTTTACGAAAAGTGACCTAAACTTCATATTTTACAAGGGGCTGAATTCCTAGGGAATGCCAAGAAATTTAGCACCCTCCAATGGAGTCGCTTGTTACAGCATACTTGCGTGGGATTTCTGAACATCTGGAAGCCTGTCCTGACCCAAAGTCATGGGCAAATAGTGACTGCACAGATGCAGTCAGGGGGCTCTCAACTTTCTTTATGTGCACTCAGTAACTCACAATGCCCAAGAATTAAAACACAGGTATCACATTTCTGAGCTGGGCTTTCTGGTCAAAAATACATCTGTGCATAACCGAGCCATCATTTTGCAGTGCATCTTCCTCCCCTTGCTTGTTTGAGTGGGGTTTGCCTCTTCCCTCTTTATAGAGATAAAATAATTGAAACAGCTGACATAAAGCATATGTTCTGAGTTATTTATGTGTTTTTTATGGGATTAAAAAAAAAAAGGAAAAAAGAAGAACAAAAATACCAAGCATATCTGCCTATCTATGCAGCAGAAATGGAGAGGATCTGGGAACTAATACAGCCCAGTTCAAAAGTATGGTTTGCATTCTCTGAGAAAAATACCTGTTACATCATGTATGGGTATGTGACTTTTCTATGGATTAAGCAAACACCACCATATCCTGCAGGTAAAAAAAAAAAAAANGGATTAAGCAAACACCCCCATATGCTGCAGGTCAAAATAAAAAAAAAAAAAAAAAGATAAAACCCTGTGCATGTGCAGAGATACAGATATCTGTCTCCTTCTGCCATTTCCAACAGCATGCAGAGCTAGAGTTCATAGCAGGATCTGGCACTGAGGAACCAACATGTGCATCTGAATGTGACCCTGCAGAGATAGATACATTTGTTTGCATGCTTATACTGCATCAGGGGTGGAATATGCAGCTCATTTCTTCTCTTTTGGTAAGCTGGGGAAGGCTCAAGTCATGAAGCCCTGGCAGCATACCACCCATCAGGGCATTTCCAACCACAGCCTCAAAATCCTCTGAGTAGCCAAGCTGCAGATATATACCTGAGGGTATACATCCAGCTCACCATGTTACAGGATCACAGCTGTTATAACTTGATCTTCACTACACTCTAGGAAGAAATCTAAGTCAAATGTTTTTCAGAGCTACAGGCCTTACTTTTCTGTTCATGAGAGAGACCATTTTTATGTGGCCATGGTATGCGGCATTTATCTGAAGATTATGTTCAGCTGTTGCCTTTCCAAATCTTTTGATACAGAGTCTGTAGATGTTCACTAGCCTGTCAAGGATAAAATGAATACAGGGGAATCTTGGAAAGACATCAAGCAGAGAGGAACCTAGATCACAATAACATGATATCAAGTGTAGATAAGGATCCAAACTTATCTAGGGCCTGGGGTTTAATTGTCTCCTTTCTATCCACAACATTGATACTTACAAAAAATCCTCTAAAATTTTACACATGCAACTTCTGTGACATTGGCCATTGAGGAACTCATGCTGGTTTTGGTAAGTGCTGGGAAAAACGGCCTTTTTGACCTAGAGCTATTACTTTTGCCTCTGTGAAGCAAAGAAAGCAAAAATAGATCAGTAACTACAGCTTGAGAGACAGATTTACATGGCCATGTAAATAAAAAATTTGGCCAGGCTTCTTTTATTTCCAATTGTTTCATCTTTATAATATCTTTTCAGCTTTATATTAAAGATGGTTCTTATCACAGAAATCAACCTCAAATCCAAGGCTAGATGTGGAATATCCTTTACCTAGACCAACCTCTTTTTTGCCCTATGTCTGCCCTTTACAGGACTTAAACTCTGGTTCAGAACCAGGCGCAAACAAAAATTTAATCTTTTTCTAAGTTTGCTGGCCATAAAGCATTTCTCAGCTTCAGTATAGCCTGGCTTCCCACATGTGTGCTATGGCCACTTCTAGAGAACCTATCCTGAGCTGGTATACACTGTTCAGGAAACAAAGGCAAATATTAGTTGTCTAGTGTGACATAACCTTATAAGCCTCTTACAAGCCCACCTCATCACCCTTCTCCCTCTAAGGCCAGAAACCTGTTGCTACAGATTTTTGGTACTTGATGCTGAAATCAGGCATCAGAGTGATGAGAGGAACATGCAACAACACAACTGCTCTCTGCTCACAGGATGAGTGCTACAGGGGAGTGTGCCGGCTTCTCTGTCCCGGCCTTGACAAACATTGCTGCCTACTTATTGAAACCACTTGCAGATCTCCCCTCGACTCACATGATGAGCAAATCCAGACCACTGACTCAAGATCTCTATGCCCTAGAATCCCCTTCCTTCCTGTTTTAACAAGGACAATTTCAAAATCTGCTAGCTTGAAAACTCCCAGCATTCAGCACAAATTGCTTTAAATCCCAGTGGAAAATAGATTCTTCCATTTCAATAACATAGAGTTTGCTTAGAGAGCTGGCAATTCAGAGGAGACTGAACCACAACTCCTGCCAAGCCTCGGCTGCACACCACAGCAGCCAGGGCAATGAGTATTTATTTTTTCCCACAGTGGTAGAATTGAGACATCATTCATGTAAATATGTTTCCCCATGTTTTAAATGATGCCTGCTAAAGGGTGTCTCCCACACTTCAAGAAGCTGAGTGCACATCTTTGTCTAGTCACCTGCTCTGGAAAATTTAGATCAGGTCACGTACCGCCAACAATATCTTAGGTTGGATACTCCTGCTGGCCTTTAAAATACAAAACATTCTCCTAAAGGGATGGAAAGGAGAACCTTAGTAAAACATCATAGATGGGCGAACACTTATTCTCCTTCAGTTAACACCTGGCATCCTCCTCACTAGTTTCAGTTGTCCTCACACATAAGTCCACACTTACAAGCATCCATTGCTGTCTCAGAGACCTTCTCCACAGCCTGCTAGGGGCTTACACCAAATACTGATCTAGGCTCAGTCCCATCCAACCAGCAATACCTGTAACACTTTCCTGACCAACAAACTGCAGGAAAAATGGGATTATTCTTTGTCACCCTCAGCCCAGTAAGCATCATCTTTCTTAGTCACTCAAGTCCAATACCATATAATGTCTCAGGTCCTCCTTACAGGCAGCAGTTGCTGTCGCAGCCCTACAGGAACCAAATGGATTCCCTTTCTTCTCAGGGGAAAATGCCAGCACCACGAAGAGCCTGCCTTCCCAAAATACTCAGGAGTCAACACAGTAATCAGCAAGAGCCAGAAGTTTTCTACAGAGCCCAGATCCAGGACTGCCACTAGGATTTAACAGTGTCCAACACAGGCAGATATGGCCAAAGAAATCCAGCCGCTGCCAAATTGGTTGCAGTGGTAAATGCATCTGAAGCTGGCCAGCACTCTGAGGTGGTCTCACACCTTTTCCTTAATGTGAGCAGCCCAAACATGCCAAAGGGGTTAGGATCTGCGCAGATATAAGTTCAGGCAACTGCAAACAAAGAGAACACAAAACTTGGAACAGAAAAAAACCCAACAGTCTTTGCCAATCCCTCCCCATCTCATCTTCCCAGCTGTTATGTATTCACATGCTAAAGAGCTCCCAAACCTTCCCTAAGTCCAGCAGTTTTCAATGTTCAGCTCCAAGACCTGAACCATTTCTGCTGGCTCCCAGGAGATGCTCTATGAGGGCCAAGTGGGGATGTCATGGCCCAATGCCATGCCCGGGAGTTTCCCAAGAGCTCTGCTCCACTTTTGGGGTTATGTGGTGGATAGAATAGGATGCCCCACATTGCCCTCTGTAAAAGCTCTCCTTCTCTCCCAAAAGCCTTTTGAGAAGGGGTAGTTTTCCCCTCTCTTCAGAACTGAAGCACAAAGAATAAAACACCTTGCTGATCACCCACAGCTTTCCTAACAAAATAGAACATGCACTAGCAGAAAAACAAAATAGCTATCTCCCTTTACAGCAAATTACACAGCTTTGTTTGGCATATTTTTCTACTCTAAAACCCATCCCAAGAATGAAAGCAGTAAGTGGGCACCATCAGGGGGCTGGGAACAAGCATCTGAACAAGTTGCACCATAAAGCACTTGTCTAGCCACAGATATACATGCAATGATGAGGACACAGAAAAACTCATGAGGAAATCAACCATTTTCTCATCAGAGAAGGACTTGAATGTTGTCCTATCAATAAGGGTAGGGGCCACACAGTGAGCAGTAAGGAGAAAACTAAATATTGAGTTGTTGCTCAGTAATTGAGCATAGCCCATGCTGTGCACGAAATAAGGCAGAAATGAAAGGGAGGAAAACAGCAGAAGCATATGTAATTAAATGCTACAACAGAAAAGCATTCCCACAGGGACTAACAGAAGATACCAAGGGTAGCTGGAGTTCTGGGACTTGCTGACTTGAAATTGTCAAACATGTGCATGTATGAGTGTGTCTATATGTGTGTATTCCGGCTGTGCATGTGGGACTGCTCCATGCACAGGTCACCTACATAGAATCAGTAGCCCAGTCCCTTGAGAGAATGCTAGAGGGACAGAAACTGAGACTAGAAGGACTAGTGCCAGAGGTCCATCAACAAAAAAACTATGCAGAAGAACAGAGTGGTTTCTTATACTGTTCATGTACATATATAATTCCTACTATTGAGGAATTTGCGAGTAACGGAACACTTACAGCCAAGTTGCAGGTTACCTACTAGAAAACAACAGCCTTGCCTTTCCAACTCTGAGGGCATCCTTTAATTAATTTCTTTTTAAATTTACATGCACTCAGCTTTAGCATGAGCAATGGCTGGAGTAGGAGAAATTCATAATACGGCTCTTCTAGTAGAGGAAGTAGGAAGCCCAGCACCGACCCATCATTTAGACCTCTCTCCAGAAAACTGTTTGCCTGCAGATCATTGATCAAAATGATAGTTTTTGATCATAGATCAAAAAGCAGTTGTTCCAATTCCAGGACAGGCTAGAGGGTGAGGCAAGGCCGGGGTGGAGCTGGAAAAACTGACAGCAGGCAGCAGATGGGAAGCGGCGGTAGCCCAGGGAGGAGAGGCAGTGGAAAACTATCTTAGTAGGTAGCAGCTTGGATGAGAGGGGAAGTGGTCAGTTTAAGGGGAGAAGAAAACACAGACCTATAATGCTGTTTACTCTGGTCACTACTGCAACGTACGAAAAGGAGCATGGAAAAGGAAAATCAGAAGGCAGCCTTTAACTTCTCTGGTTTCTGACAACATGGGAAGCCTTGTTTTGATCATTAAAATAATGACCAGTCTACAGTATAGCAAGAGAGGAGGGTGCCAGCCACCTCTCTTCCAAAACTGACCAAAGCTGCCAGAAATTTTCCCACTGGTTTGGGCCTAAGGGTGCCACTAAGCCGATTGCTAATCTCTAACACATGCCTTGTCTCAGCAGTCGCAGTGGGGTGAGGCACAAGGGTTTCAATTTCTGCTTTACATCCTTCCCGCTAACGCCCAGCATGCCTCTCCCTTCACCACATGGCTTTGCGACCTCTGCTTCTACTATTTCCCACCTTCTTTTTCCGAAATTCAGCCTCAGGGCCAGGGAAGGTGGTGAAGCACCGTGTGGAAGCAAAACCCAAACACGGCTACTTAAAGCAAATATTATTTTTCAACTAAAAGTCTTTTAAATCCCCCCCCCTCCCCACTCCCCAGTTTATTTTTAGAACAATGGTAAAACATACAAATCCTGGAGGCCTCAAGCACTTTCCTGCTGTGCTATTGATTTAATTTATTTCTTTAATTTGTTAAAACCTCACCAAAAAAAATGTTATTCTTTGGAGACTTTGCTAGCCCAAGTTTTGCATATATTATTTGCTGCAAAAGATTAATGAGGTAGCAAAGGCATTTTTTAATGGGTTCCCTTGGTTTTCTCTCACTCTCCATCACTTTTTCTTTTTTTTCAACTCACACAACAGTGCAGGTCCACGAGTCTGCTAAGAGCTCTCCACAGACAGGGCACAGGCTATGGGAAGGAAGTAAAAAGCCTCTTGCACAGCTCTTGCCCTGCTCTTTCCCCGCTCAGAGATGCCGCGCTAGCCGGAGCGCCTCACCAGCCCCCGGTGGATCCGACGCCTCCGCAGCCGCGTCCTGTGCCCGGCTCCCGGGGAGCGGAGGGAGCCCAACACCCCGGGTTTACAGGAAGGCTGTGTGTGTGACAGCAGCTAATCCTACGCATAGTTCAGAGGTGCCGTCAGCCAGCCTGGCCAGCGCTGAGGCCCTTCTCTTGGCTCACCGAGGAATCTGCTGACACTCCCAGAGACTCTCGGGGAGCACTTTGGATCCCAGCCCCAGAAACCTTCGACCTGCCCCTCTGACGGAAACTGAGCAATGCCTGAAGTGTGGCACCAGCACTGACTTCCGTGGTGGTGGCTAAGAATCAGATCTGTTTCTCTTTCTTCATCCAGAACAACTAGGCTAACCAGGATAGCTACACTATGCTCAGAGGTGTCTAAATACTTTCTCTTCTCTCAGCCCACGCTCAGCCTCTATTCCACAGAGCACAGATTTTGCCCAACAGGTGGTGAAATGGAGAGAGAGAAAACAAGAAGTGAGGGAGCACAGGGAGAGTGGGTTAAGATACTGGGGTCAGGGCAGAGAGATATAACAGGTTCTTTGTGATGGCTTTGGAGACAGGGTAGGTCAGTGATGGGGCAAAGGTATGCAAAAGGGAAAAGAAGTCACAACACTCTGCTGCAGCAGTGAGAAGAAAGGTAAAAGTCTCTTGAAAAGCAGCCAACAGAGACCTCCTCCCTTTCTTCACATGCAACACTGATTTTTAACCTGAATGGACCAAAAAGAAATGGCAAGCAGCCACTTTTCTAGCTTGTTTCCCTGCCTTTTGGAAAATCTGCCCATTGCTTTAGGGCTGGAGACTCCTATGTGCTGAAGAACTGAAGACAAATGCCCTTCAGCATGACTGCAGCCAGGCCACTCAGCACATCACTGCATTCAAACCACTTAGAACAATTTGGAACTCTGTCCAACTTGACCCATCAGAGAGAATACACAACAGGAACTGAGTCGGGAATACTAACCATGGTATAATTTAATTTAGGGGGATCAGCTAGTGGTCCAAGGGCCATGTACAGTCTTTGGGGAAAATCTATGCAGCTCAGTATCTTTTTTTGCTGTAGTCTTAGCACTAACACTGTGAGGACCATTGCCAAACATTTCTGAGTGTGCCACTGGTGCAGCACTGAGCCCAATAATCTGCACTTCTGCTTGAATCTGAGTGTGTCAAACATGATCAGCCAGATTTCTACAGGCTCTATTCTGCACTCTCAATTGCCCTGCTTTGGGTGCTGCTGCCACACAGGCACAAATGTTCTGTGAGAAATCTGGCTCCTGCAGTGTGCCATTCCAGTAAACACCACCAGCACATTTTTCTCACCCTGTCTTCTTTTTCCACACAGAAAGAGCAAGGCAGAGCAACAGTGCAGGAATAAGGAAATGACACGAAAGTACCCGTCTGGAACAGCCAACTCAAAGACAGTGACACACAATAAATAACCCTGAAAACTGAAAAATGGGGCTGCCATTCTCTGTCACACCAGAAATGTCATAAACCACAAAAGAGACATGCCAATCATCTGAGGGCCCCCCCAGAAGAATTTTTATAGTGCCATATTTCATAACTTCTTTTGCTGCATAGAGGGCCCAATTTCCTAATCTGTGTCTGCCTCTGTCTCCCCATTTCAGTACCCACTGCTGCAGGTGTATTCACATCATGGCTACCCATCCCCAGAGGCACCTAGGGCCCTCCAGTGCACATAAAACATGGCTTCATCCAACTTGTTTAATGCTGGGAGTCAAAGGAAGGACTGCTGAGGGAGGCAAACCAAAACAATAGCTCAGTTATGGTTCAGACTAAGGAATAAGATCAGCTGAGAGGACGTGTCCCTTGTGTATTCAGCAAGTGTTGGAGGAAACATTGAACTCAGTGCTAACAGACAAGGTAGCTTAGAGCTAATTAGGGCATTTCTAGATGAGTTGCAAGCACAGTCCTACACCCTCTTAGGCAACTCTGAAAAAAGCATAAACATTTAGTTCAACCAACAAAATTTTAAATGTGCAGATGTAGCCCTAACACCTTTGAATATCACTGACTGGATTGCTCAATATTTCATGTTGATCAAAAACTCGACAGGATTCTCTGTCTGGATTTTCTTTGCTTTGGTTTGGGTTTTTGGTGGTGGTTTTTTTGTTTGTTTGTTTTCTTTTTGATGGCATGACACATGGTAAACAATACCACACAGATATGGTAATGGCACTTAAATAATCCCATACATAGCAAATATTCTTGCATACATTCATTTAAAGTAGGCCTGAGGCAAGCCAAATATACAAACAATTAGAGATCTGTAGGCATGCCAAGAAATATTCATGCAGCGTATAGGCCCAAGAGAAAATATAGTGAAGATTAAGAATATTATTAACACATAGCTGGAGATAATAGTATTTGATGAATTTCTCTATGAGTATCTCTGTGATCCTGGCAATTCCCATGAAAAGGACTGGACTGACATTTTCCACATTTACCTGCAACAGTCCAATCTATTGCCCTGCAGTAGGGCTTAGTATCTGCACTTTAAACAGCTGCTAAGCCATCTTCGTTTTGTTACACAGTAATTAGATCCACCTCCTTCACTCAGTTCATGACCAATGTTTCTGTTTCACTCACATCCCAACTTCTGTTGCCCTTTTCTTTAATTTTTTTCCACAAAAAGGCTTTTTTTCCCCTCCTGAAACTTGTAAGCTTTTTGTTCCCGTTACAATCTTTGGCACGCAAAGCAGGTGGTATCAGAAAGTGCAAATGCTTCCATATTCTTTGAATTGCTATAAACTGCTGTATGGTTTTGTTCATCTTAAGTACCCAGTCTTTTGATATCTCAGCCAGTCCATTCCATGCTCACAAGTTAATAAGACTAGAGGCAGGGAGAGACATGAGAAAGGCCACCCAATTAGAGAGAGAAAATGAAGATCAAAACAGGCTACTGTGCTGTCATATTGTCAGGTACTGAACTGTGCCTGGTGCAGCCACTGATAACAGGCTAGATGATGCTGCACGTGTCACTTTGCTGTGACCTTCACCAGTCACCTGGCTCGAGCCTTATGAGGGCTGACTAACTTTTAAGTTAAAAAGGCTTAGATTAAGATTATTAGTAACCCTGAAAATTCTCAAATTGCTTCACTGAAACAAGAGAAATGACTTTGAAATTAGAAGCCCTGTGGAAAGGACTCTACATAATTTGATAATGGACACAGACCATTTTCTTCTCCATTAAACCAGCAGGAACTGAGCAATGAAAGTCCATGCTTAATAGAGGGATAGGGGACTAACCCATGTGGCATGTAAGCATGAGGTTACCAGTGTCTAGGCCAATCCTTGGATCTGCTCAGGTACAAGCTGCTCCATACAGCATGTACTGTTGTCCTGATCATGTATCCAGAAACCACAGCATAAACATTGCTCCAGGCATCAATGCTATGGAGTAAGTGTTCCCAAGCTCAGTGTTCCTGTTCCTGAATGCACTGAGAAGGAAGTGAAGGGCAGGAAACTCACTGTTAAGCAGAGACATAAGCCTTCATTAAAACACCATGATGAATATCATGGTGAATATCTACTTTTCAGAGAACCCTCACACCTGGAAATTGAAAAGAAAAGTAGGACACATCTAATTTTTAAAATAATAATAAAAAATACTTCAATGGATTCTCCTTTGGGAGTTTTTAAATAAGTGTTGCCTCTTCCTGCAAATGGAGGGAGCTGAGAAGGGTTCACCACATTTTGTACCAAATAAAGCTCTTACTAGAAACAGAACACATACCACACGAATTATTTGCTGGTGTGTTCTATTGCTTTTGACCAAAATTCTTGTGAGTTCAGCTGTCATCAGAGTATTCAGTGAATAGGAAGAAGAGGGAGCCTAAAAGACTAAAAGTCTGTCAGTGCTATTGGATATTCCAGCTTGCAAAGAAGGTTGACCAATTCACTACCTGGTGAACTTGGTATTTTACACAATGACCTGGTAAGGAGTCCACCTTAAATAAAATAACTAGGAAAACCCAAATAACTGGAAGGAGAGTACAGGTATGATTTTGTTACCTAAGACATCAAATCGTTTCACAACTGGTCTCTCAAAAACAAAGAAAAAAAAACCCATAAAAATGCTGAATTTGGCTTCCACAGTGCAAAGAACAGCTGGAGCATTTCTGCATGACTTAGTTTAATGCAGCAAGATTGGAATTTTTAAGTTCCCAAGAAAAAAAAAAAAGCACAGTTGCTTTTCACTTTCTGCTATCTGTACCAGTTACCACCTGGATCCAAGTATTTGCCACTAAGGATCCAACTATTCAAAAATCCACATAATTAATTGGTATCAAAGCAAAGGTCTGTGAAACATCTGTACTCAAGGAGTGACCTTTGGATGAGAGACGACCATTCCTTGACTCCCCAGATCCTACAGCTCAAACTCGCTGCTTGAAAAACAGTTTCCAGCTCCAAGTCCCACCAGTCAGGCAGTGAAGTACAGGTGAGATATAAACAAACACAGGAGAAAAAGAGGGCTTTTTCAGGCATTATTGTAAGCTCAGCAGGTTTCATTAATTTGCCTATTCTGGGGAAATTCAGACCCCTTTTCCATATTTTTTCTGATACTTTCCTGAAACCTACACAACATATCAAGTAGTGCATTAGGCAGCACAGCTTTTGTGCCACCAGAGTCTCAAGGGTGGGCACAGATTTTATCCTGGCAATGAACCCATACAGTCATAAGGCAACAGCTGGGCAATGACTTGGGAGCTCTGCACCACATCAGCTGGAGGTCTCTATGGGGTCAGAAGAGCAAGGGAACTAGAGACCTACTTGCTCCAGATTTGCCCCCAAATTCCTTGTTTCTTCCTGTGGACTCCTCTGACACACCCAGACATGGGTATGGGCACAATGCATGTTCCTGGATGCTGTTCTTTCAGACATAAAATCATACTGCTGCTCATGCCAGGCACTGGCACTTGTTCTTAATCTTACAGGGCTATTTCACCTAATGGCTCCAAACCTGGCTTCCTGAAAGCAGCAGGGGACAGCTGCTGAAACACCATCAATCCAGACAAAGTCAACATGACCTGTGGACGTGGTCCAGCTCTGCCAGGAAGGGCCCAACGGTGAGGGTGGCTGAGGAAATATTATTGCAGCCTGGAGGCTTTCTCATGCAGAATTCTATTTTGGTGCACCATTTTTTGTTGCTTGAGCATTCCCCAGACATTTTGGAAACTCCAGACACAATAACACTGAGTTCTAGGTCACAATGTTTCAATGTTTTTTATTGATAAGGGTTTCACTGTCCTGATGTGGGTGTGAACGCTTGTGAACGCTGCAGGATTATATAGGGAAAAATCACTTGCCATAGCCCACAACATATAATATGCCCACCAAAAAGCACACTAAATTAAATAAGTGTTTCCTGCCAGTCCAAACAAACGTTTTCCCCTTCCTAACACGGCTAAAGAGTACTAACCCACAGAACTGCAGTGGTTTGGAACTTCATGTAATAGTAGCAAGTAAAAAGTCACACTGCTATGAAGTGACACAGAAACATCTGTAACACATTTTTGTCATCAACACAGCAGCAGTGGTTATACACAAGGAAATGTTTATTTGATCCATTTGCTAACATATAAATCAGCTTGTTCTAAAACTGTTTCATAATATGCGTTCTCAAGCAATGACCCAATTTGAGGTGAACTATTTGAGCTATTTGAGGTGATCACTGCATGTTTTGAGGCAAGACAGCTATCTGAGTAACAACTATATCTTCTTTGCCCACAGACTACAGGATTTGCACTGGGAAGAGACCTTGCAATGAAAAGAAATTAACCCATTTTACTTGAGCCATGTTAATTGTTTTTGCTTGAAAAAAAAAAGAATGAAACTATGACTTAGTCAATGGGAAATCCTCAAGGACTTGGCCAAGTTGTCATGTGTATCCACTTGCCCTAACCTTTGGCCTTTTGTTTAAGTACAAGGGGCATATCAGTTAAATGAATGATGTCTTCTCTCTGGGAAACTCAGAGAGTTAATAAGTAATTTCAAACTATTATAATTTTGATGCATGGAAAAAAAACAACTTGGCTTTCCTCACACAGTACAGCTGGGTAAGTACAGAATTTCCCGGCACTGTTTAAGGCTGGGCGGGGTGGGAAAAAGAAGAAGGAAAAAGAGAAACAAATGAAGTTGTTAAAGAAGGGGGAAAAAAAGTGCAGAAATCCTGCCAGAAGTTCAGGAAATCTTTTCTTCCTTGTTTCGCTTATGGAGATCAAAATATCCAAATTAAACATGAATCCCTTTGCAAAATGCTGATGACTTTGCTCAAACTAGGGCAGCTAAGGTGCTGAGAAGCCATGAAGCTCAGCTGTAGTCCTTCAGATAACTCATATAAGCAAGTAGCTTAAATGATAGGTCTCGTGTCTGCAGGATCAGCACAACAGTTCTAATCCTTAAGGAGGAACTGACTCCTGGGTATGCCTACAGCCCAAACCAGCTCTGTCCAAGTCCTCCAGGCATCTCCACAGTACAAGCAGAAAATAGCAACTGCAGAGGAGAGCATATGACCCCAGCAAAACCACTGCCATATTTCAGGGAGATCTCAGCCCACAGCAGAGGAGCACACAGGGAATTGCAAGCATCTTTTCCAACCTGGTGCACAGCAGAGTCAGATGCCATTAGCCACCATGTAAATGGAATGACTCATTTTTCCCACTGCCAGTGGATGGGACTGTGCCCACAGCTATGCCTGGCCCCTGGCCTTCAGGTGGGAGGACAGAATTCCAGTCTCAAGAAAGGGCCTTCTTATTGCCTGTAAACTTAACAGCTTGCAGCCATACTCTCAAATCTACAATTTCATTGCACCAAATCACTTTTTACCTAACCACCTCGAAAACAAACCCTGAAAAGTCTACATGTCACACTACATGTCCCCACTTGAAAAAACCCCATGAGCAGTGCACAAACTAATTAATCAAAAGACGGTGCATGGTGGAAGTCAAACCCACCTTATGAATGCCATTCATGAAATGATCAGCCGTCTCTCCTCTCACTTTCCTCATGGCTTCCCTAAGTGACCAGATTTCTCTCTCTAGGATTTTTAAAAGGCAAAAGTATCTTTTAATATGTGCAAGAACAAACTCAGGACCATGCCTACACAAAATACATGTTTATCAATATTTGATCTACATATTGATCTTACCAATGTTATTGACTCCCCTGACTGGTTTCCTGTTGCCAAACAAGAGCAAATAAAGTTTTAAGAGAAATCTGAAGCTAGGAAAAACAACTTGCAGATGTATGCAAGCCAGTATCTATCTCTCTCTCACCCCCAAGTTTGGCAGATGGATCTTTCAGAACCAGCTTGCAGGAGGTGGCTCTGCAAGCAGAAAGGCTTTTTAAAGCAGTGCACAGGTACAGGGATGATTTTCATGTCAAGAAAGTAATGTTAAGTCTGTTTAAAAACCCCCTGCTTTCTGCAGTGATTCAGGGAGCTGTGAAGTAAGGAGAGACCATTGGAATCCCACCCAATGCAAAACACAGCCCAGGGTTTTTCATCCATTCATTTCTGCAGCTGTCTTGCACATCCCACTTCATTAAGCCCCTAACGTTTGACTAACCTCAAACCTGTATTCCAGAATTAAAATTACCTTAAAAGCCACTGTCTCCAGTGCTGCCTTGTGTAACACAGACCTGGGGGCAGGCCACTAAAATATGCCTGTGCAACTGTTTTGTTAAGAACCTGCTGCTCAACCTCCTCCGTATCCTGTGGAGCCCCTTTGTCATGCAGGAGGAACCTTTCCAGGAAAGAACTTGGCCCACCCACCTGTCAGGGAACATTTCCTCATGTTTGACAGGACAGGCACTGGTGGATTCAAGTCAGCATGAGTGTATCTCAAGAAATGCGCTATCCTGAACCCAGCCCATCTGTAGTGCAAGGAGTGTTCAATTTGGAAGCAAGATGAACTGGAGAATGACCCCAGACTTGGAACTGTGCTCAAAAGGCAGCACAGCCATAGCCTACATGCCAGAAAATCCATGGTCACTCCTTTGATCATGCCCCCTTCATCTGAAGCACTCTCATCAAAAAGCAAATGCGTGAAATCCCTCCTCACACAGAACATAGCTCTGCAGGTTCAAGAAGTAATCTGTATCATGCTGTTTGGGAGGAAGGGGTGAAATTATGCAGTGCAGCACTATTAAAATCAGCCATATAACCTGGTTGCCCATCTAATCCATCACAGTTTTTGGCCCACTTGCTCTTTTGAGTTTCTGCCTTGCACTCCACTCTGCAGCTGCCTTGCACCTCCCACTCCTTCTTCTTTATTGTCTTCATGTAAATCAAAAATCCATCAAACCTCACTTCTTCAGTAATAAATCAATTCTTTAGATTACCCAACTATAAAAGCGTGACTTTGAGGCTGCAAAGGCAGACTATATTTGAGCACCTGGATGACGGCAAGCAAAAGAGAGAAAGAAGTACTTTAATAATACTTAAGGCTCACAGAGGGCCTTTTCTTCTTGGCACATCTGAGCTCACCAGAAGGGTTGTACCATACTAAAAAAGTCTCATTTCTCATTTGTCAGTCGCACCCAACCCCCTCCCCCAAAATAATATTAATAAAAAAATCCTCTCCTTTTCTGTGCTATTTTCTCTGTTTGTATGCTGAATTAATGGATTTATTTCCTGAATATGAGCAAGTACAAATGTCAGAGACAGACTAGAAATGTTGGGGCACACAGAATGCATTCCTGTTTTCTTCTAAACATCAGACCCTATCACCAATTAAAAAAGAAAGAAGATTAAAAAAACAGCACTCAGCTTCCATCTACCTGCTTCCAAGCCAAGATCAGGAAATATCTCAAGCTTTCCACAAAGCCTCCTATTAGCTCCCCTCAAAGCCAGAAGAACCCATCCTATTGTTTCCCTTGCTGGTGCTGCATCGCTGCATTCCTACAGAGCTTCTGAATTTGTTCAGAGCTTGTTGATGTTGTTGTTGTTATTGTAAAAGCTGAGTGTTACACAAGACAGAGAGCTTGACAGCTTTCCCACAATCCTCAGCATGTGGGAATAGCGAGTAACAAAGTGTTAACACCTGCCAACTGGTGGTTAGGTGTACATGTCTCTGTTAACAACAAACACTGCTGCTAGCAGTCATCAGAGCAAAGCAGCAAATCTGTTCCCTTCTCCAGCTTGGAAAACACCAAACAATAACAACAAAAAAAAGGCACCTAATTGCTTGATTAAGATGTATCAGTGTTGGAAACTGCTGATCTAGAACATTGAATCTCTGACATTTACTTCACTCTTGATTAAACAGAAATGTTTAAAACCAGTTATTGTGCAGGCAGAAGCTCAGAGCACTGTGTACCATCCAGGGAATTGTGGCAGTGAAACTTTTTACAAAGAAACAGAATCAGAACCACTTCTTCTCTGCTGTTTCAAAAAAGCATCAGATGCTGAAACTCTCTGGCTATTAGGAAAAAGGGTTGGAAGACCACTTACAAAGGACTAGAAGTCAGGTAACTTCTTGGAACTTCCAGGGAAACCTTGTGAAGAAGTTCAGCTCCTGCTCTGAAAAATGTTGCTAGACATGGAAGTCAGGACCATCTCTTTATGGTGAGATGGATTAGTTGTGTACTTTTAAAAATCGTGTTTTCAGTTGATTTCCTAGGCAGCACTGTGAGCCAGGTGGCACTGATTTATCATTACAGATTTGCATGTGACTAATGTCCTAGACCTGAGGCTAAAAGCCTGCTTGCTCTAGATTTGCTCTCAATAGCCAGCTTGCTTGTTTTGTTGCTCCTTGCTCATGACAAAAAGGCAAGGGAGAAGTGATTCAACTCACTCATCTCTAGCAAGCTAGAGATTCCTAAATCAAAAGCAGGGAAACTTCATTAATGTAACAGTACTCACAAAAGCTCACAGCTGTCCAAAACTCCCTAACTGCACACACAGAAACTCCAGCTCAGTTGGGGAGGGACATTCATCCTGATTTCCATCACACTGTATTTCTTCAGTAATTGCTATCAGGAAAAGAAATTATCCCATTCTTTAACAGTGGGGTGGGGGGGTGNATTATCTGAAATAATTCAGACAACTATGATTGTACCTGATTAATCAGATGATGGCCAGGACAACAGATAATTTTAACCTACATCAGTTCTGGAATCTAAGTCACATGGGAGGAGGAGGGTGAGTGGAAGGCATGAGTAACTTCTTTTGATGGTTCTACCAATTTTTGCCAGCATTAATGTTGCATGAAATAAAGACTTCCAGTAGTCAGCACCTTGAGACAGAGGACACACATTCTCCTTATTTCATGAAACATGAAGTATTTGAAAATCCTACAAGTAGTAGACAGTGGTAATAAATTGTCTTACAAAGGCTACCAGAACACTGTTCTGACTCTAAGCATCATTTACCAAATTGCTATGGTGAAGACTCAAAAAACCTCCCATATAAAGCTCCCTGCAGAAGGTTCTATGGATAAAAATGGACAATTTTTTAGTTGGCCACAAGTGGCTTTCTCCACCAGGAACGGAGGAATAAGGTAATATACTTGCCTGCCAACATGAATATTGACAAATTTACTGAGATAGATATTTCCAAATAACAGTTGGAAAGGTTTTTTGATTTAGGATCACCTGCACCAGAATAGTATTAGAGGAAAAATTCTAAGCTTTGTGTGAATATTCAAGCCCCTTAGAAGATGAATTTAGAATCTCAGTCACATGATTTCTGTGACTCAGTCATTTTTTAGTCATCCTCTGCCCATTATATCTCAGGAAAGTTACAGATACCCATAATTAGAAAGGCAATCCCCCACCTTCTGTCTCTTTTCTGCCTGTTCTCTAGATATCATGGCCTCTCACTGCCTTACTTACAAGAGGTCCTGTGCTATTTATTCCCATTCTTCTCCCAGCTAGATTTATTTCCTTACAGTGTCATCCATTTTACGCCCTCCCCATAGTCTCTAGAACCTACCCCATGTTCGGAGTGTTCCAAATCAACAGCTCCCCTTGCAGCCCTCTTCAGTCCTCCCTTTTCTGAGCCCAGCAGCTCTGCCTGAGTCCTTGTCTCCCTCTCACACAGCTTTTTATCAAGAGTTACCTTCTGTGCTCCCACAGGCCTTATTCAATTCAGTGCCACTCTTGCACACTCTGGGAGCATAATGCAAGAGAACTGGGTTGCTTCTGTCTAAACCTCTCTTGGGCTAGTTTCTTCAATTTGTCTGAGTTGTTGATCTGTGAAGCTGGAACTTCTGTTCTTCCTCCAAGTAATATCGCCACCTGATATGTTATTTCTACTCTTGGATGCTACTCCTTGCATGCATTATGCCACCAGTTCTCTCTCCTTTGCTGCATCAAACTGCTTTCTTGGGTTTGGCCTGCAACTCACTATCTTCACTTCTTGCTGTTCAGTCAACTCCCACCATCCCTCTGCCAGGGATAACTGCATTGATCAGCAGCAAGTCTAGTTTTCCCAGTACTCGACGAAACGTTTTTATTGTATTTTCTATTTGGTAAAGAACAGAAATCTCTGAACTACCAAAGCCAGAGGGCCAACTGCCATTCAGCTTGAGACAGTGTAGCTCCTGTTCAGGAGGACAAACAGACAGAAAATGCTGTAGTGAATTATCAGTGTCTAATCTGCAGTAGGCAAAGGGGCATGCATCACTTCAATCTCAGATTTATGCCCCAGGTAATGGGAAGCAAGAGAAGACTGGGAAGCACAGGTACATACATGCCTTTATCACACTGAGCATATTCTGAATATGAGGATGAGAGTCTCTCTCACACAAAACTCTATCCCTTTAATAAAAACTACATAATCTTCCCTTCAGAAAAAACACCTTGGTGGAAAATTTCAGACCAGTACTAAACTCTCACACCCTTAATGCCATAAACATCTCACACTGACATCTGCAATGCCTCTGCTAATTTACAAATTCTTCCTGAGTTACTCTTTCTTTGGTGACAGAAGGCATTAGATTTATTATTGTTTCATTAACCCGCACATGTCCCAAACACACAGCATGTGTATTTTACCTGAGGATAGCCCTGCCTTCTTCAGGACAAGGCATCCCATGGAAATCCCTTTTCCAGCAGCACTCCTACCCCTCGAGGTGTTTGCTGGGCATCGCCAGGCAGACAGGTGCACACTGGAGCAGTAAGGCTTGCTTAGATCCTATTGGTCTGAACTTTATCCATTGTGTTTCTTTCTGAAGCAACCATCTTCAAGGCAGGTTGGTTCTTTGTTCAGGCACCTTGTAACACCTGACACCACAATACTAGAGCATTCCAGCAGCAGAAGAGCTTAATCTAAATGCAGAAAAACCCAGCACAGTCTGGTATTGAATACACAGAGCACATGATCTTAATTGAGCGCAAATTTGACTCCCTCCATGACTCTTCCAGGTGGTGAGGGCTCTGGCAAGCTCTGATTTGGCATAGTGAGGTCGCATGATTTCCCTATTGACACATGAACATTCCTGTCTTTAGTCTTAACATGAACAGGTTAAAGTATCTTCCTCCTCTAGTATATTCAGATGATGACTGAAAGCTACATCTGCATAGTGTTTTCCCATTAGGTCAGCAGCAGCCAACAAAGGAGCATTTGCTTCTGGTTCTTTAGCTGAATAGGAGAAAACAACTGGTGCAATATTAGCCCAAAGAGGGTGGAATATAGAGCACCTGAAATGCACTGCCAACAAAGCAATTAGCAGGAGGACTGGGGGTGGGCACTGACTGCCTGCCCTGTTCATCAGCCTCACTGAGGGACTCAGTTCCCCAGTATTTGATGCAACTCGTCAGAGTGAATATGCAAACTTTTGCATACAACTATCTTGGAAATAAAATACTCTTCCTGTGTATCAGGAAATAGATCTGTTCCTTGATAGTTTTTGAACAAAGGAATGAGTTGTCTATTCTGTTCCACGCTAATCTCAACACTTTACACTACAGGCTCCACTGCATTACTTACAACTGGTCTGTTTGAAGAGCAGCTGGGAAGGAAATAGTTCTGGTGGTGGTGACATGGAGGACTCAAATGGACAAATTCAAACAATGTAAGGACAAAACAGGCATGAGAAAAACACTTCAACACCTACCTTCCAGTGAATTCCAGGGTGTTGGTCAGTTTAGATGGTTTCTTGGAGGGTTAATGTCTCGGTGCAAGGCAAGTCTTGTTTCTGTTCCTGTAGATCAAGGCTCCAGCATTGCACTTTTGATATCCAGTAATGCGTCCTGCTTGCCTTTCATCCCTCACCAATGTTGTGCAGCCTTTTCACTGTCAAAAAACAGATAACCAGAGCCTCAATAAAAAGGAACATTTTGGTGTGATTCTAAAAATCCTTCAAGTGAAAGACACATAGGCCTACTCTCTGGACCAAATGCAAGATTTCTCCAGCATAGAGCAATCAAAGTAATCTTGCTAGTGTTTCTCAGGGCCTGAGTATTGGAGTTGCCCTGATCATAAGCAAGAGGCAAATACATAATCACGTTTCACCAGTTCTTTTGGGCTATACAGTTAGCTAAAGACCCTGCATCTGTGTGATCAGATCCTTCGGAAGGAAAGGATAGCATGAAAACAGTAACCTCTTATTTCCAGTTCCTATTTTGGTTTCTACTCTTCAGCACTCAAAAGAATTCCTATCTTACCCAAGGCTGCCTCAGCATTAGACAGGCTGTGTTTCCAGGTCACTTTCTCTCCTTTTGTCCCATGTTTTAGTTTTCTGCCTGTAAGAACAAAGCCAAGGGTCTTGGGGCCATTTGCATCTTTGGGGGATTTGGATGCACTGCAGGGTGAGGCTGGGCCTCATTTTAAGAGAAGGTTCCAGCCCACGCCAGTGCCAAGAGGCTGACTAATGCAATTATTTCCTTGCAGAGCAGCATTTTTCAAAGTGCTGATTCTTATTAAGAAAAAAGGAACGGATTTGGAGCTCATATTTTGATCTGGTGCCCAGGATTATTTGGAAATTCTTTTTCCTGGAACGAGACTTTTTATTCCAAATTTCTCCATGGTGGGGAGAGAGGGTTTCCTGGGCAGAATTAGGATAATGATTACAGCCTGTATACAATCAGTTCTAACCACTGTGGAACTCCAAAAATGAATGTTATTGCTCAGTGGCTTCATTGAAAACAGAAGTATTATTTAACCAGAAGGATGGCAACACATGGAAATAGTTCATTATCATATTTTCTCCCTATTTGAAATGTCACATTGAGTATGTATCTTTCACGTCCACTACACTTTAATTAATTTGGACTGTGTTTAAATATATTACACAGCATGCTTTATTACAAAATTCTGACACATTCCCATTGATGAAACAGGGCTTTCCTTCAAACACATGTAAAAGGCAATAGGGGCTACACTGCTAAATATTGTTTTAAATACAATATGAATACCACATCATCTCTGTGTCTGTGTATGTTTTTCTGTGGCATGGAACATACAGAGCAAAAACAACATTATATCCAAAGCTTGCTTGCTGTTTATTAAAGGGACAATGATGTTAACATTATTATTGTAGATCTAAATCTTAACCACTTACCTTATTTACATAATTGCAAGACAAACATATATTTTACTCAATGGCTGGAAAAGATTCCAGCAGTGTGATTGCCTACAAATTAAAAAGTAGAATTGCAGGGTGTATGTGTGAGATGAAAATGGCTTGTTTTAACACAGCTGGTGTATCTTATCTTCTGTGCACTTTCAAACATAGCACTTATAAGGTTGATTGTCCTCCTCCACCCAAGTCTCCAACATAGTAGAGGATTTATTTCATTTGTTAACCTTACTCTGGAATGCAGTCACTCCAGAAGTTATTCCTGATTTATATTTGTTTAAGCAACTGGGAGAATCAAACCAGTTTTTTAAAAAATGTAAAAATAAGAGTTCATTCAACTTTTAGTATTCCTTGGACTGAAATCTTCTATTACTTAGATTTCTGTGCTGAATGGGACCAGGGATTTTGTAGAAGACGTGACTAATATCTAACTGGTAAGATGTCATCTCTGCACTACTGCTTCTGTCGAGGCACTGATGTATTAGCTACTGAACTACTGTAAAACCATTTTAGTTTGAACCATCTTGGGTACAGAGAACAGCTGAGGACTTGCCTCCTCAGGGCAGTTCTATTACACTCTATTATCCCACCCACTAGATGCCACCAAGCACTGATTGTGTTTGTATCAGGAAGGAATCTCTTTCCTCACTACTCGCACCCCCTTCAGGAGCCATTTGGAGCCAAGAGTGGTAGAGGAGACCTGATTCATTCCCTGGGAGCCAATTGAGTGGTGTACCTCACACAACAAGCGTCTGCATGACATTACAGTCAATCTCAACAGCTTGTTCTAAAACATGTTCCAGGGACAGCTCCTTGGACCGTTGCATCCTCATCCATCCTCCTAAGAGAGCAGTAATCAAAGTTTTATTATCTGAATCATGGATTCATTTTTTTTATTATTGTTATTTTCCCTAGCAGATGGCCTTTTTCCAAAATAATTTCACAAGCAGAGATTCTTATCATGGGGAAGGTAATACTGTTCTGAAACAAACTCCCAGATGGGACCACGTGGAATAAATGTGTTGTTCCTTAGATAAAGGGAAGGCGTTAGACTGCTGATCACTGTGTGGATGCTGCCACGGAACAACAGCACGGTCTTGCTCTGTGCTATTAAATACTCCACTACTTATTCTTCTGCCCTGAGTGTTCTCTCCTCACCCCACATAACCCTTTCCTCAGAAAACACAAAGAAGAAAAATGTTTTTCAGCATTTGAACAATAACAAAAAAGTTGTATTTAACTACAACACATGTCTGTCTTTAAAAATCTGGATTGGTTTTATATTTAATTCATTCACTGAATTGTAATAAGTGAATAAACCTAATTTGGAGGATAATAAAAAAATTAACTCTGTTGCTGAAGCCAAAAGCAATAACTACAACTTGGTTTTTCCCAATTCTTTGCTCCTTCGGACTCAAACGTTACTGTTGCAATTTTTTTTTCTGTATTTTAAGTGTTTTGTTTATTTGATTTCTGCATTAAAGGAACACTCCAGTGTAATATAAAGGGATACTATAATCACGATGTCTAATTACAAAGAAAAGCTAAGTGTCTAATATAAAAATACGCAATAAAAAAAGAATAACTATCAGATCAAAAGCCACCGACAGAACAATCTGATGAAGCAGGCCAGGAAGCACTACTTAGCTCTCCCCCTTAAAGAGTATGGGGAGCCAGAAAACTTTGCTGTGTGAGAAGATTGAGCAACGTACTGAATTATCTCATCTGGGCTTCCTCTTCCATGAAAGGCTGGACAAAAGGACCTTCCAAGCCCCCTTCCAGCCTGGGCTACTCTGTGATTCTATAAGATTGGAAGATCTCTCTGATGCATGGCGCTCACATTAACTGCAGCTTTTCCCCTTTGGTTTCTTTTTAATTTTGAGAGCTTGTTCTTACTATTTCGTTGGGTTTGGGATTTGTTTGTTTGTTTGGGGGGTTTTTGGTTTGTTTGTTTATTCCCCTGATTCCCAAGATTAACAAACATGAAATGGTATCCTTTTGGCTGCTTGTGGGCAGGATCTTATGTTCTTCACACATTTAGATTTTCCATCAAAATCATCAGGAATGTATTAAAACAAGCAGGCTAGTTTCCATCTCTTGGCACGAGTCAATGAAGTATTTAGATGTACATGAAACACAAGACTGACTATGCAACTAGCAGCTTCCAAAAGGGAGAAGATCATTTAAATATGTTCCTGAAGGAGCAATGTTTCTTTACCTGGCCACAACCAGCCCTACTAAAAGAAACAGTAAAATTGCAGACAACCTTGCCATCCACAGCTTCCCTCAAATTAACAAGCAATTTAAGTTTGTTTTGTAGACCTTAAAAAGTCTGAAGACCGCCTTGCATTAAAGACAGCTCATTACTCTTGTCTATATGCAAGTGGACAGGAGTCTAATGTACCAAATTCCAAGCCTGAAAAAATGTTTAACTGTAAATCCACCCACAAGACAGAGGCATCAGCGACTTAGCTGAAGGGACAAAGGAAAGAAGCAGAGCTGTCAGAAGGACTTTTCAGATTCTCAACACCGTCAATCCAGAATAACAACCTTACTGAATCAGCAGAAATTATCCTGCAGAAAAAACCAAAACAAAACCCAACTAGAAAAAACCCCAACCAACAAATGCAACCCAAATTCCAAAAAAATCCCTGAACATTTTTTTGCATCTCATGTGTAGGACTTCTTGTTTCTGTGTAACTTGGCAGTGGAGCAATTTTTAGCAAAGATACCAACAGAAGATTCATCAGCAACCACACTGACATCTGAAGAGGCATATGCTCATAAGAAGTATTTTGCCTATTTGCTTTAACCTGATATTTAAACTCACAAAGTATAGATATACTTGGACAATGTCATTTACCTTGTGCACAGGTGTGCGTTTGTGCTTTTAAGATCATTTCAGAAGTGCAAAAACATTTAATAAAATCCAGAAAATGATGCTATAATTATGACACCAACAAATAGGAACATTCCAGAGAACATTGGCTGGTTTTGTTATTTCTATTTCGCTTTTGAAAGAAATTTTAAGTAGGCTGTTTGGCTTTTTTTAGCAGAGGACAACAGACATGGGATAAATGATACTTCTTAGAAAAGCATCCTCTATAGATCAGTTCCTGCTAAGTCATTCTTCCATTGGCAGACCTCATTCATGTTTCCATATTGATTTTGCTAAAGTGATTAAATAGCTTTAAGAACAATAGAATTAAAAGTATTTTGAGGAAGGGAGAAGCCTTTAGACAGATTTTTTTTAGAGGGAAGTTTGTTACAGTCAATTGGCTACAAAGATGATGTAAACAGTCATATCCTCTTGCAATTTCAAAATGTGTTGACTTAAAAAGATTTAAGAAACTTAAGTACATTTTTCAGGATAGATTCTAGTCCAGAAAAATTCTGGTTACATTTGCCAGGCAATGATTCCCTCTGTTTGCAACAGTGTCCATTCCTTTGCTCTAGTGCTCCCATTCTGCATGTAACTTCCACTGACTTTATCATTGTTGCAATTAATAGTCCTAAATCTAAAACAGTACTGGACACACAATTTAACTTGGTCAAATCACACTTAATTTGCAAGAGATTCACTGCAATGTAATCTCTGCTGAAATGTTTACAAGTTTCTTGTGGAGGAGAGCTAAAAGCCAAAAGGGATTTCAGAAAGAATCTTGCGTAAAGGCCAGTTGTATCTAACTGCCATATACCATGCCACACTGCAATCTCCAGGGTCTTCAGTCCCACAAAAAATTACAGCATTTCAGTTCACTTCTATACACTACACCTTCCACTCAAAAGACAAAAAAAAAGTGGATTAATCTGCTATAAAATGGCAGGTATGCAAAATCTAATTGCTGTCAGCATCCTGATGCAAACTGCTGTGTAAGTGTAAAATCTTTACAATTTCTTTCAGCAAACTTTATCACTAAGATTTTTATGCTTTTTGGATTTTACCTTCAGTGCCCTCATGCCTGCATGTTCCACCTGCATGTCTCTGAGACAACACAAGCCTCCCCATGACTTTCTGTGGCATAACCTAACCCAAAGAGGAAGAAATATAGGTTTTGCTTCCATTTAGTTGGTGGGCATGTTCCCCACAGTATAACTTTCAGAAGCAGAAATCTTAGCTGTTACCAAATGAAATGAAAAATCCTGCTGTTTCTAGAAACATCAGAAAAAACCCACATTTTCCTGCCTCCTTTTTGCCAAAAAAGGACAAGAAGTGAAAAGTATGTCAGAGGCTTACACATTGTTACCTTGACAGAACAAATTTCTTTTAGGCCCCAAGTAAGAGACTGAGCTATTATAGTTTTTTATTTCTGGATGGTTCTAGAAAATTCATGGCAAATGGGTGTCTGTGATGATGGGCTCTTGCTGTAGAGGGAAGCTACTCATCAGCTTGGAAAACATTCTCAAATTCTTGGATTCAGTAGGCTCATAAAAGAGAGACAACACTGCTAGGCATAATGTCCTATCTGATTAATGAAACCTTTAAAAGCATGAAAATGTGAACATATTTTCTCGGAGAAAGATATGTCTCAAAGCCAGCAGTATACACACACTTAAAAACATAATGAGGTCTTACTCCACAAAAATTTGTGCATTTTCTTTTTTGCTTTTCTTTTTTTCTTTCCTTCTTTTTAAATTGGTATTATTTTAGCACCAACACAAAACTTCAGTGTTCTGAGAATTAGGAGGACATGGACAGATTATTTTTCAGTAGAACTCATAATCTATTTATAAATTGAACTGGCTTCTTTCTTAATGGCCTCTGTACCACTACAAACAGTGAAACTGCCAAGTAATGCTACTAATAATTTGTCAGACCATGTATGAGAAGAGTTTGTACCTCTGTACCTGTTTGTACAGAGAATCATCCTGATTGCTTGCAGGCACAAAAGGGTCATCCAAATAAAGATTTGACATCCTAAAAGCTGTGTCTGGCTTTCTGAAATTCTGAGGGTCTGTTGTGGAGGAAAAAAAAATTACAAGGCATTTTAAAGAGACTACCAAATATAAACTATGTAGTTATATAATATATAAATTGTAAATTAATGTATATAACAGATGCATCCAGAGTTAGAAAGAATGGAAATGGAGAGGAGGGATAGACTGGGAGAACTGAGAGTGTGTCCAAGGTAGGCAGATATGATCTAGATTACTCTTCGACTTATGAATCACAACAATTCTGAGTACAAGAAGATGACAGACAACCTTAATAAGAGGGAGTACATGAAGGTCAATAAACACATAGGTCTTAGAGACTCATTTACTGATTTAATCTAGCATCTTGAATCCACTGAATCTTGAAAACAGAGGTATTGGAAGCCATTAAAGAAGAATGCTGTGAAAACCAATGTATGAAGCAATTTGAGATGTTCACTGATGACAGCATGTGAGCAACAGAGACCTCCACCCAAATAATATGTTCCATTTTTACATCTTGAGTCTGGATGGAATAAGGAGGTGGTTAAGAGCTGAGCAGTGGAATGTAGTCAGAAAGATCCAGAATTCTGAAGAATTCTGGGAAATAATAAAGGAAGTGGTAATTAGATTATGGCATCCTAGAGAACACAGGGAATTTGGGGCTAAGTGGGGAAAATGGAAAATGGAAGAAGCGAAGTGGGAAGTTGGAAGTCTGAATAAGAGGACAGAATTTGGTGCCTAAAGATACCAAATTTCTCAGCATCTCAGTAATGCAACAAGGTTGTGAGAAAATCCTCTTGAAACCTTGATCATTGCTTTTGCCACTGAGCTCATGTCCCAAAGCAAGGCTTTCTGCTTGAGTCAGACTCATGTGGGACATTTTAATTGTGATTGCTGGCCCAGAAGAAAATGGTGAGCCTAATGAGCTGGTCATATTTAACGTTGCAGAGAGAGAGCATGTAGAGCAGGGTGGAACATCAAAATCGAGATGTGACGAAGTAATATGTTACCTGAAGTCAAAGAGGAAGGAAGTGGGTGGTAGAAGTAGGGCAAACATGCCTTGGAGAAAGGAGGATGACATCCTACTTTCGGATTGCTGCATTTTTTAATGTATATTTCCCCAAATCTGTTGGCGGTGTTGTGACCTTGGCTATCCCAGTTTAAGTTCAGACTGATTTTTTTGTTGTTGTTTTGGTTTAGTTCCCCCATAAATCTATCTAGTCTACAATCAAATTTACCTTAAATAGACAACAGTGCGAAAATGGTGGATTCAGGGAACTGCTGAGGTGTGAAGAGGCCTCTGGAGATTGTCTAATAGAACATCTGTGCCCAAAGCAGGGACAACTAGAGAGGTTGGTCCAGCGAGGTTTTGAGTAACTCGAAGGATGGAGGTTCCTTGATCTCTCTAGGCAACTTGTTCCAGTATTCAGCCAGTTTTATACTACAAAAATTGTCTTTTATGTTTACATGGAATTTCCTGTGTTTCAGTTTGTACTCACTACCCCTTGTTCTTACACTGAGTGTTATTGAGAAGAGTTTTGTTCTGTCTTCTTTGCCACTGCCGCATCAAGTATTTTTGCACTTTAAAAAGACCTGGCCCAAGTTCTCTCTTGTCTAAGGTGAATAGTCCCAGTTCCCTCATCCTCTCCCAGTGCCAGATACTCCAGTACTTTAATCATCTTCATGACCCTTTGCTGGACACTGGGGAGCCAAGAACTGGATCGAGAACTCCAGGTGGCTGTCACCAGGACTGAGGAGAGGGAAAGATCATCTCCTTTGACCCATCTGTTCTGCAGTAGGGCAAATAAGACAGAACTGTTGCAGGAGATTAGAAAAGGAAGACTCAACTTATTGCATTTGCAGGGAAGACTATGAAGAAAGCAGGGTGGCTTCTTGGGTTACACCAAAATGTCTCACAGGGTTTCTCCAGTATAGACCTTCCTGCTTTGTATCTCTCGGACTATGGCAAATACTCAACACTAAAAAACCAACATCCCAAGTAAATTTAAAAAAACCCTTCATATTTTTCAGGATTGTTTATCAGAGTTGCTTACAACCTGTTACAAGACCTAGATCTGTACAGAAACAGCAGAAGAGCAGCTAGCATTATATAACAGAACTACAACAAAGAAACGTTTTTCCACATTAATTATCTCAGCTGATGAGAACTAAACACACTACTTGTCAGAAGCTAGAAGAAATCACCACCAATATATTAAAATTTATCATAAATTCTAGAAAAAAAATTTACAATTTTCCAGGGCCAAGCTTACTAGCATGCATAGACTGAGATGAACATTTATAGCCCTCCTTTTCCCCTCTCATTACAGTGCACACTCTCCTGCCTGTGAACAAAAAATCTCTGTAAGGTAGGAGTCACAACAGGTGGTAAACATTCCAACATTTAAGGGCTTGTTTAAATGGTAAATGAAACCAATCCAATTAAATCAGTTGTAAATCAGATCCTTAACATTTCATCAGTAGTTAGCATGAGACAGAGATTTCAGAGCCATTTCAGTACAGATAAATGTGATTTCTTTTATCAGCTTAAATTACATCAAAACTAGGGTTTACAAATAGGCCTTAATCAAAATATTATTAATTAGAATGCAGTTATTTCCTTTGGTTCTAGTTACCACATAGATGAATCCTAAGACTTTGTAAACATATGCATACACACAGAGAACACTCACTGGTTCAGAGGGAAGACAGATTACAAATTACTCAGCGCTGCCAATTAGTGAACAAGCAGGGCAAAAAAATCTGCAAATAGCAGCAGAGCAGAATCCTTCACAAAATGTATGCTGCTTCTTGTATTTGAAAAATGTCATAACTGATACTGTGAAACATCCTACCAAGAGAACCAGGGAATATCCTGTAACACTAGATATCAGAAAATATATGAGAAAATATAACACATAGGAAAGAAATTCTCATTACAGGCTTGGGTTAAATATTTAGCAAATATTCCCAGAAAAGACGCACGTCAGCTTGAGATACATATCACCAAATGACAAGGGAAGCTTTTATGCTGATGTATTGGCATGACTGTACAGGAATACTGGAAGTAATTTTCTGCAGGATGCCCTAAAACAAATTAGTGCTACTATATACACAACCCCCTGTTAAGCTTTCCACCAGCATTTCTGTGGTCATGCTATACCAGTGCAAATGTGCAAGAGCCAGCAAATCTTTAACTCTGCATATTCTGCAGAAAGTTTTCAAATAACTTCCTGTGAGGATTCAACAGAAAATTTTGACCTGCTAAGCTCATTCAGTCAGGGAAGAAAAACTGTGCCACATGACCAATAACAAACAGGCCGTACAGCTTAAATTACTGATATTGAACACCTCCACAAACCACAGAATAATTTACAACACGTCAGTCAGCTGCAAAGACTTCTGAGGAAATGGCAGCCAACTGGGAGGTGTTGCCTTCAGAGGCAAGATTCAAATAAGCAAATGAGGCAGCTTTCATGCTTACATAAGCTATTGCAGCATCTACATGACTTTCACTCTCTTGTTAGCAAGTGGGACTGTGTTCCATGGATCATGTAGAGCCTGTGCTCTTACATGGAGCTGCTTTCTGTATCAGGAAATCCCAGGCAATGCTATGCAGGAGGGGCATGACCAAAAACTGAATAGATCTTCACAAATTAGCATCACTGGCTTCCAGTTGGGATCCAGTCCCTGAGGGACAAAATGCTGCAGTCAGAGTCAGGATGACTCTAGGCAGATGCCATACCCACTATGTGGATTAAACATGAATGTCTGGGTGAGTTTTTGCCACTCTATAATGAACTTATATTTTCAGATGCTGGCTCGATGTCAAAAAACATGGAAAGGGATGTGATTACTGTCTGCAAATATACCAAGAAGAAAGTATATGATAGGAGGAAAGAGGAATGTAAAAACAATGTTGGCACAGCAATAGGGAGAAGTCAGCCAGAAATATGTTTAGATATTAGAAGAAAAGGTCATAAGCTTCAGGGAAAAAAGTGACCCTGGGGCAGATATTGCATAAATATAACAAGGGAAGAAATCCTTTCCTCATTTTTAAGATGGTTGATGCTAAGCATAATACAATGGAGTTACTTGTTGCAGGAAGGGACAGGCCTGGGAAGGTCTCTCTACTCTTGTCAAAATTTATATACATAGATGGAGAGATAGACATAGAAAAAGGTTGGTTGTACATAGCAAGGTGAGCCTCAAAACAATATGAACAAAAGCAAATTTATTTCCTCAAGGAAAAAAGAAACCAAAACCCAGCAGTGAGTAGCTAACATAAGCAACAGCGTTATAACTTTGGATGTTGTTTTTTTCAAAATATTGGCATACTGTTGTCATGCAGCTATTATGAAGAAATCACACTGTGAAGCAAGAAGCCTTCCTTCAAACAAGGATGGGAAGCACAGAATCAGCTGCAGTTTTTTCACTGCAGGGGTTTTTCTAAAGGAAAAAATAATAATATGATCATTGGTTTTGCACACACACACAAAGAAAAATTCAGTTTGCAAACAATGAACATCCTTTGTGTTCAGTGTTGGCAAAGCAATTGATTCTAGTTTGAGATTGGACTTGTGCCACTGCAAAAGCAGTTTGTCTTTTCTGTTCTGAAAAGTACTGTAATGAAGAGCTTCAACAGACCTCTGTTTTATCATTAGACTGGCTATATTTTCTTTCAATTTCTCTCACTTCACCAGAAAAAGTATGGAATTCATCATTCCAGCATAATGAGAAATAAAGTAACTATGAAATACTGCAGAAAATGTTAGAACTTATTATATAACAAAAAAACCGCAACAACCCACAAAAACCAAAGATAAACACAACAAGACAAACAAAACAATACCCCCCAACACTAAATTTCTAATATATTGTTATCTTCTCCCTTCACAGGATTTTCTCTGCTTTTTCCCCCAACATTAAGGAACACATGAGGATATGACTTCCCATAGGTCCAACAGGTCTTAGTATGCATGCTACACACATGGTGGAGTAACAGAGAAAACCCCACATAATTATCAGGGGAGAAATAGGGTCACATAAATAGAAAAGATTCCTAGAGCACCAGAGAGCTTTTCTTTTGTACTCTTATGTGTTCAAGAACTCACATTTCCTCTCAAAACAGATACCTTTGTGTATCCAAGCAAGCAGAATGAGTCCACTTGAAAAAAAATCTGTCCTTCCAATGGCACCTTTATGATAACATATGAGAAATCCGCTATAAAAATTGGGACCTTACTACTGGTTTCTGAGCCCAAAAGCTTCTTTATTCTTCAGTGTGTCTAATAAAAGATTTCACTTCTCCCTGTGAGCACTGTACCTCTCATATCCTCAGACCATCTTGGGTAGAACAACCCTGCTGCATTAAAAAAGACTCACAGCCTTAAAACTTGGCAGACATTTCTTTTTAACACCTTTTACACAAAAGCAATAACAGCAGGTAGTAAACTAACACTGCTGCACAGCATGGTATGGGAAGGAAGTGCTATAAACCCTATCACAATTATTTCAGTGAAAGACAAGGCCATCATTAGTGCCGTATTGATCAACTTCCACCTCCCATCTCCACTGTTTGAAAATTCATTCAACATTATTATTGCTGCCTCAGACAGTATTATTATAACAGACCTGCATTATACAATAAGAGGCTTCAGTATAATTGACATCTGAAGCACCAGGGAGCTCGAATGTTTGCTGCTGGTTAGAATGAGGTCTCCAGAGGGACACTTTCTTCCTCTCAAAAGGGGCTATCACATAGCCATTGCAGTGTGTAAATCAAATCCTCAGTGACTGCTGTTTTTTCATTACTTGTCTGTGACCTGGAACCAGATCCTTACAACACTGTGCTGCTGATCATCCACCTCTGGAACCTACAACAATACACTGTAATGACGAGCCAATACTTGGAAATTGGGTAAAGCAAATGACCTATCTGGGTTAAAACAACAAAAACTTGTTTATTTTTTAGCCTATCTAAATAGGAAATTGGATATATAATCCCACTGTTTGGTGCTGTGGAAAATCTCTGGCTCCAATGCATAGCTGGGCACAGGCCAGACACAGGAAGCACAGGTAGATCTAAAGCATCCATTCCTCCCACTGCTAACCGAATTAAGCATTAGCCAGAGGTGGTCATTAAAAGACGCACATGTTGCACATTAAAGGCCATGTGGAAATCAAAGCCAGCAATTTACATAGGGTTGCTGCTAGTGTGAAAGCCCAGGCACGCCTGGGACCTCCATCTGGCAGGAGGCTGAGCACGGGAGCTGATGCAGGCAAGCACACACTGAGTCCTACTGAGCCCTGTCCCCCACCGGCAGCTGCGCAATGAACGAAGCACTCGAGCAGAATCGGACCCCAGACAACACATTAGAAAGGCTAGTTTTTAATGTCTGACCAGAGCCAGCTCGAGCTAGTGGTTATGATTTATAAGAGGGAAAATTTTATTTCAGCCCACAGAAAGTACTCTACATTTGCCACACCATGGGGAAATTCTCCCTCATACTCCAAAGTCAACATAATTCACAAAGTTCATACCCTGCATCAGCTGGCCTGAGAAGGAATTTCACCTACACACTATTTGCATGGATTCACTAGACCAAAGGCCTCCAGATCACTCATTTAAATTGTGACTCCCTGGGTAGTTCTCAGCTCCCCACTCTGCCCATAGCAGCTATGTGGGGCGCAGCAAAAGTACAATACATTGCTTCATTCCCTGTTGCCATCATGGCTTCAAGGAAATGCCACAAGCTGGCACAGGTCACAACCACTTATTCATAAACCAGGACCTGAAACAGCTCTGCCAATACCAGAACCAAGGAAGAAGTGGGCAATGGGGAAGGCTGAGAAGACAACTGCAGTTTTCTTAGGGAAGCGAATCCTCAAATCCAATAGGATTTCTCAGGACACGTGAGGGAGTGTCAGGTCTGCCACCCTCACCTGAGCCACTTCCAGCAAGGTGGCATTCATGGGTTCACGTGGCAGGAGAAAGATCACACTACTGTGTACACAGCCTGCTCCCCTCCCCAAAAAGACTACTTTCACCCTTTCCTTGATTGGGCAGAAATGAAACAGTTTTGCAGTACAGACCAGTGCCTGTTCCCCATGTCAACCTAGATTCAAAGTCTGACACCGTGCTAGTGGCTGGTTGCTGCTTGGCTTTGATTTACTGGGCTGGTGTGGCTGGGGAAGCAGGAGGAGGAACTGCTTGACATGATACAGAGTGTGTAACCTTATAGTCTAGTGAAACCCTGGTGCTTTGTGGGTAATGAGTCAGGCAAAGACAGGAGGGGGCTGCTTGCTATCCTGTTAGGAATGGATATCTCTGGTTAAACAAGCAGGAAAGCAGGGGGTGCTGGAATAGAGACCAAATGCAGGAGAAACAGTTTGCTGCTTGCATGGAAGAAGAGCACATGGATCTAATTCTACTCAGAATCCAACAGTGACACAGCTACTCCTGCATTTAAGGAAAAGAGGAAAGGTGACTAATGGAGTTTGCTGAGGAGGAGGTGAGAGACCCAAAGCCCTGTCTGCCACAAGGAAGGCTCTGGGCTCTTTTGTAAGTCCCTGCCAATGCTCTTGGCTCCCTCTGGAACAGCAGAAGACACAGGCACATGCTGAACTGAGTGGATGATCCAGCAGCCCCCCCACGCTAAGGCTACAGTGCCAACATTTGTTTTCAATATTCAGGAAAGCCAAGCAAGTAAGGCTTAGCAGTTATACTGAGAGAAAACAACAGAAGTCATGGCCCTAAAACTTCAGTGGTGCTCTCCTGCAATTATTTCGAAAAAAGACCCATCTTATTCTCCTATATTTGTACTCAGCAGGGGGAGGTGAACTTATCTGCTGCCTGTGATGTTGGCTTAAGAGCTCTGCTTAGGACACCATCATAATTCTTGTCTTTCTTTTTTGCTAATGGTTGCATACCTTTGATTAAAACCTGCATGGTGCATTAAAGGCTAAAACAGATGATGAATGCCATGTAGTACTTTGCGTTAGATCAGAGTTGATTAGAATTTTTGATGATCTAGCAGCTAGAAGAGGAAACTGCATGAGCAGTGAAAATATTCAGCTGTTACTGTTGTAGGAGGCAGTGTCTTTTGTTTGACACAAGATACAAAACAGTAACTAAATGGACAATGTACTCTCTTGGTCAATGAATAGCTTTATAGCACAATAGAGCTCTGTGAAGAAAAGCTGGTGAATTAATCAGTCCAAATATTTGTAAGACTTCTTGCTTGTTTTCAAGAGGGTATCCCTTACTCCACAATGATGCTAGTTAGCTTATTTTTCATGACTGAAAATTTAACAGTCAAGTATTTTAAAGAAAGAAGCTAACAGCAAAGCCATGTAATAAAAGTTAAAGATGCTGACCCAAGTGCATATCACATCAGCATGCAGACAGATATCTTTAGTAATCTCTGCCAACACACCAGTTAAGCAAAATACTATTGCTGCTCTGGGTGAAAAGATTTAGTTAAACAGGACAGACCAGTTGCAGAGGAGGAAGCTGCCTGATTAAACATAATGCTGGCAGAAAACTGGCAGTGTGAGCAAACCCAATGTGCCATGGAGGGAGGCTCACTTTCTAAGGTCATCCAAAATATGAAAGCAGAGCACATAAAGCAAGTGTATTGAATAGGAACAGAAGGAAAGAGCCAGAAATAAGTAAGGAGAGATGGAAGAGAGAAAAGAAATTATAAAATAGTCTAAAGTAGTTTTATGGTGCTGACTTCAAACAAGGAAAATGGATTTTATGTTCTCTCTAGTGATCTTATTAATTTAACAACAGGATTTTTTTTTTATATGTAGCTTTTAAAGATCTCTTCCTCCATAAGACAATTTTTAAAAAAAGACACTTATTGCAGAATCTTGCAAGACAGAGCACAAGTTATGGGCTAACTATTTGTCAAAATGTTGCTACATACCATCAGTTACCCTTCCAGTCAAACTGAGTTTCAGTAACTCTGTTAACCTTTCCAGATCCGTACACTGATGTTGCAGTGGTTTCTTTGTCAGTTAATGCCCCCTACACGCACTTCTAGACTAGATCATGGCACTCTGATCAATGGATGTCTAAGGTTACAGAGCAGAAAGGAAGTTAAATCCAAGACCTCTCTCTTCTAAAACTACAGTTTTAGAGTTGAGTCAGAAGTAGGAACACATATTTAGAACAAATATCAATATCTTCAGGTTCACAGGCCATTGTAGTGTTCAAATTAGAGTTGCTTTTCAAATCAATTATACATATATATATACACATACACAAATCTGGAATAAACTGCCAAATCTCCTCTTAGATTTAAGAAGGGACAACTGGCTAGAAGGCATACTTTGAGAAGCCCAGAAGTGGTAAGGGAAGGCCACAATGGCCACAGAAATGAAAACACTTCTATTGGTATCACATACAAAACCACTTCTACAACTGCAAGGAAGCTGTAACTTGCTCTTGCTCCAGGCTTCCCCAGGATGTGGGGTTCAGAGATCTGGATCCTGGTTCCTCCTGGACAAATGATCTGCTCACCATACAGGGAGAAACAAGTTCTCTCTCAAGCAAGCTCTTTTTTGAATCCTGTACATAGGATTCTGACCAGTTCCTCTCTTCTGCATGTACTTTATCCATCCTTACTTGAATGATTCTCTCTGAGAAACTTTCCTTGTTCCTTCTGTCCATGAAGATATGAGTACCCAAGGTAGAAGGAAGCCTTTACAACACCTACTCAACTTAAATATTCATTCAGCAGATTACAGAATGTCCTGCCCTGTCTAGGCCAGTGTGAGCTTTTGCCCGATCCAAGTGCACCATTACTGCTATCCAGACATGTTTTTCCTTTTCTCTGCTGTAATCAGGGAAAAAAAAATAAAAAAAAAAGTCACAACAAATCAGAGCAGCATTTCTAGCTGCAAATTATACCTAGCGCTTTTTTTCAATTTTTGTTACCCACAAATCTGTTGCAGCAGATTATGTGTTTAATATGCACAAGTGAAAAAGAACCATCCTAGAAAGAGGGTGAAACAAAAGCCAAGTACTGCACAGAAAGCTTCAAACAAAAGTAACATGACAAGCCAAAGAAGTAACTAAATAATCTCTTCTCTTATGGAGATAATGGGTTTTGATTCCCAAAAACTGTATCTAATTTTGTATGTATTTGCACTCTGCTTTGGTTACATGCTCTTTCTCCTCAATGTTTGAAAGGGAACATACTCCAAAGGCACACCAGCTAGATTACACGGGCACATTATAAGTTTCACAATCTTGAGAGCATTCTACTTTGATCTCAGAAGTTGATTGTTGGAATCCCACAGAGCAAAGAGATAGCACAGGAGGGTCTTTTCACTGATATACACATAAGAAAAAATTTACGAGATTTCTGTGAAATTGCTTTGGTTTAGAATTTTCTCAAGTGTTTCATTTCAACTATAAATAGAAAACAGAATCTCATGACAAAGATGTAGTTGACATAGTGTGCAATTTATCATCTGTGAGCACATTTCAGAGTGCTTGTCTCAAAGCTGACATGCTGTGTGGACTCTACAATATGACTACTTTAATATATTCCATGACAAATGCAAGTAAAAGTAGTTGAGATACAAACAATTCACAAAGAAAATTCTCCATTGCCTCTCCTGATCTGGAGTTCTTTCCGATAACCGATAACCTTGGGGAGACAAAAAACTTCCTGCATAAATGGAAAAACCATTGTTTCTCTGGATTACTTCCTACCATGCTTTTGCCAGGGGTTGTAAAGACCTAATCCTGGAAGCACACTTAAATAGATTTGACTTCTTCTCTACCTTTAAAAATACTACAGACATGCAAATGATCCATAATATATACGTGGACAGACACTGAAGTTAACCAACATAAACAAAAACTACAATACCTGATTCCTGGACTGTCACTTCTTTCTGAGTATTTTTTCTCCTCTGAACTATTTCTAGAAAGAATGAAATAGTAATATTTTACAGTATAATGCTCTTATTCTCCCACATCTCAGGCAGCAGATCCACAGCTGTAAATATAGGCTGACTGCACTAGTACCAGCACAATTGAAAGCAGCAGATGACCTCATCTGCTAAAATCCAGTGTAAGGTGTCAAGGGCTGTTAATGATTTAAGGCTGTGGCACCTTGGAGGTGAGGTGCCCAGCCTCAGAATCCAGATGGTGACTATTACAGAAGAGATTCTAGATTCAGCCCACTTGAATATTGGCTTCAGAGACTATACAGTACTGAATGCACTTGGATAATCACTTAAGAATTTTCTTCCTTGTGCTCTAAGAGGCTACCTATGGGCTGCAAGGGCAAACTCGTAACTTTGCTATTGTAAGTCAAGCAGTTTAAATGTTTCCCTGTATTTTCAAGTCACTTTCCAACTTTTTTTGCACAGGTATAAATCCAGACTGTTGAGTCTGGTTCCAGCAGAAGTCTGGATTTGCAGAGGGATAACTGGTTAGCAGACTTTAGCCCCCTGTTTTTCTTTTACAACTCTTGCAATAAACTAAAGCAACAGCAGACAACAATTCCTAAAAAATAAGGCCCTGGCTGATACTTGATGGATTTTTCTTCACTTCCTGTAGCACCTGCTCCACTTACACCAGCAAACAGACTCCTGCAACTGGGAATAGCAATAGCCTCCTGCTCTGGTGGACACACCACCAGAGGGCAATGAAACACATAGACTGCATCAGCATCTTGCAGATGGAGATTTTTGGCCCCAAGTCTGGCAGGTGAAAAGTCCTGTGACAGCCATAAACACACTCAGCAGCTGCCGTGAAGAGATCAGGACCCATTTTAAATCACATCCACTCTGCGCTTCTACCCAGCATTACTCAAAGATCAGGCTGCAACTTCTCTTCTTGTACTGGTCAGACCTTGAAAAGCCAACAACTTCCATAGTCCTAACAGATAAAATTTTACCGGTGACCTTAGTGTCTGAGACAAGTACTTCCACTGGAGAAACCTTACCCAAAGCTGCCAACATGCCACTGGCTTCATGCTCATTCACACTGCTGCACCTCCATGCAGTTCAGGAGAGGGGGAAATTCAAGTTCTGAGTAATGGCACATTCAGATGAATTTGATGTCTCTTGGGCAGAAATTACAATGTTCTTTGGCACGTGGCAAGATGCCATTGAGTAGCTTCCACTCTTCTGGAGTGGCTTTCACTTTTTCAGGTCTATTATTTGCAAATGCTGCTTTTGAAGTCCAGAGGTTAAGAATTGTTTATGCATTTTTCAGAGCTAGATTATGTAGAGAAATATATGTAACGCACCTCTGGTTTCAAGTTACCTTCCAACATTTCATTATTTTCCAGAGCAACACATGACCATTGATTAAGTACAGAATCAAAATTGAATCTTGCATCTCGTGGGTGACTGATTTTCTAATGTCACAATTTAATCATCTTGCTTTGGCACCGGAAATTACTACCTGCTATTTTAAGCACCAGATACAGGATTTGAGTATCCTAGGTAAATTCAAATTGGCCTAATATAGAAGGTGGTTACTACTGTTTATATGATGAGAACCCTCTGAACCAGCTGCCTATTTTGACAATCTGTGTATTCGATGAAGAGATTTGTAGAATAGCTGGCTGATGTCTTTTCAGCTCTGCTGGTCTCAGTTCTGGATTACTCCTGAACAAGTTCAGATACTGATGGGTACTCAAAGCAGGGTGCCTATATCCAGGTATCGACAAAGTCTTCCCTATTTTCATTGCACCTAATCCGGGGTTTGATCAGGGAAGCTGTTGAAGTCCATGGGAGCCAAAGTGATTTCACAGCTTTAGAGAATCAGTATCTTAATCACGTTGAAAATATTCACTTAATACAAAGCCAAGGAATAAAGGCAAACCTTCATTCCTTGCCTTTGTATTAATTAAAGTAATTAGAGCTTTAAAAGACTAATTTAAAGACAGCACCAACCAGAGTAACTTTTGTCTTCCAGGCATGAAGGTTAGAAGGTTAGAATAACTTTCAACACTACAATACTGGCATTAGTTATTGATATCTCAAAGACTGATAGCATGGTGGGATTAGTATGCTTACCAGTGAGGGAGCTCAACTCTAACAGATACAAAAATAGAACTCAAAAAGTCTAAGAAAATAAAGAGTTCAAGAAGTCTGAGATTGATTTGCTCAATAGAGAAGCTGGGAGAAATCTGTGAAAAGAAGGAAAGTAGTCGGTGCATGTAAAGATGAAGAGATTTAAATGTAGGGTGGGAAGGGAAGGAAAGGAGAAATGAGACTGGGATTTGGAACAAGATTCTGTAAATGTTGCTTTAACTATTAATTGAGGAGTAAACATCCTATTAAATTCTTATGGAATGTGTGCATGAAAAGTGGTAGCACAAGTCAGATCTGCCCCATGTGGATGTTGTTTATGAAGCAGCCTCCTTGGAAGTGCTCCTCAGACTTTTGACAAATGAACTTTCTGTAGGTTGTACATTTGAACATGGAATGCCTATTGTTTCCATCTGCCTTTTGCTTGTACAGTTCCTTGGGGGCTTAAGAGAGAGACAGACATTTAGTAGAAAGAAGGCTTTATGGAGTGGCAAAAGCACATTCTGGGAGAATGCACTGGGAAGAGAAAAAAGAAATCACAACAAAAACAACTCACAACCAACTACTGTTTTCTACAGAAATTAAATCATTGCAGAAGAAAAATGCTTTTAAAAAAGCACATACATTTTTCATAGAGTAGGCCTAAAGCACTTATTTATATTTCATCTCTGTATGACACGGTTCTGCTCATCTAATTCCATTTAGAACATTACAATTTTTGTTTCAAATGTCTCTGTGCTGAATCATATTCTCTAAAGTGCCCTGGAGCTGCTGGTATTGTGAATGTTATCTAAATGACTCATTCGAATTTTTAAGGACAACTCAGCTTAGAAATACAGTATTCTGGTTTTCAGTTATTTTAATTTGAAAGTTTTTAGTTTGGGGTGCAAAGAAGAAAGATGCAGAACAACAGATAGCACTTGAATAGAGTCAAACAATTGCTGCTGTTTTCCACTTTACAGAATAAGGCCAGACATGAGCAAGTGGCACAGTTTCTCCTGATATGCACAGAGTAAATCTTGATTACTTATGGTGTTTCTGCAAAGGCCCTTTCACCAAAAAAAAAAACCCTGAAATATCTCTTGTTTTGATCATAATGTGAAAGACAACTATCAAACACTGTTGCCTATATGATCTCTGTTTCTGTGGTGCTGCTGCATATTTCAAAAATTGCAGAACTTCAACTTAACATTTCATACACGCATTGGTTTTGCACACCTGCATATACCTGTATGGTGAAATTCTGGCTCCAGTGAAGCCAAAGGTTTCTTAAAATACATATTATACTATAATTCTATGCACACAAACATCTACAAATACTTGCTTGCATATAGAGAAGGTCAGGTTCTGTGACACATATATCACAGAGCCCCTGAGGCTGCAAAGTCTACATTTTAAAGGTAGGATTTGTTATTTTGCTGAGGTAGACAGACTTAAGGGCTAAATTGTATGCTTTCTGAAAAAGAATTCAAACTCAGGAATACCTGAGTCTGACTTCACTGACATGGAAAAAGTCATTGTAGAAAGAATGCTCCTCTGGTACCAGCACACAGCAAGACAGGAATCCATTGGCTGTTGAGCCACTTTAACTACCAGAACACCACTTAATGTGAGTTACTTTTTCTTTTGCACTGGTAGTTCCCACACAGAGTCAGAAAGCTCATTGGAAGGGATATTCTTTCAGGCAATACAGACATTCAGTTGAGATCAGACTATAGAATTGCATGGTTTTTACATATGGAAATGCACCATTTGAACTGTATATGTTGACAGTTGTTTGGAATTAAACTAAAGCAAGCTGGACCTCTGCTCCATAGAGAGTAAGATTTTCTCAGGCTGTCAGAACAAGGCCTCTAAGGGAGTAAGGACATTTTTCAGAACAGAAAACAGCACTTGCCTAAATAACCCCCCAGCCTCCACCAATCAGACAGCATATATAGATATCATGTCCTAAAAGTTAGGGCCAAAAAGGATACCAGATGCACCTACTGTGTATTCACAGACCACTAATTTTAACCAAAATATCTAGTTGATGCTCAAAGACTTTAGTGACAGAAAAGCATTTCTCTGCATAGAAAATTATCTGCTACAGGCACACGGCTGGCAAGACCTGAGGAAGACATGTGATGGCAAGGAATTCATCACCTGAGATGTGCACAAATGATCCTAGCAGACGAACCACACCTCATGCTATATGAGGTGAAAGAGCCACAGAGCCTGCCAACCTAACCCAGGGAAAATTCCCTCCCAAGCCAACTAAGGCAATCCGTAATCACTCTCTATGCCACCTACAAAGAGATCTCCTGCTCTGGCCAATCTCTTGTGCTGCAGGGGAAAACAGTTAATAACAATGAAAAGAAGTTGCATACAGAAACCTTCATTCCTTGTGCAAGGCAGGAGATGAAAAGAAATCTGCTCTGATCATCTTCAGAGAACTTTGGGTCTGTTAATTGTCTTAATATGGATTTGCTGTCTATAAGCTTTTGAGTTGAATGCTTTTCCACTAAGAAGAGGGATAAAAAAGGCAAGCTGTCCAGGCCAGGCTTGAGCTCTCATCATCAACAGACCTTGCAGCCAGAAAGCAGCTTCTTATTTCAAGACTCAGTTAGCTGAACTTCAGCTTCTGTCAGCCAGGTGGAAAAGGCTCTGCTGCCAGGTGTCCTCTTCAGACTGACCTCTCGCCCTGCTCTCAAATTACCTGAATACTCTGAATTCTTGACACCCCTCATCCTGATGTTTGTTTCCCAGTCCTTAACTCACGTTATAGCCTAGCTTAGACAGAACAGGACACATCACCTGATGAAGAAGACTACAAACAGTACTAAATGTTTCTCTTTTTCATGCATCACACCATCCCTTTTCTGCCACAACACAGCAGGAAAAATTAAAATTAAATAAATTATTCATGATGTCACCTAAGTCCATCCATAAACCACTGTTTTCCAAAATGTGATTTACTCTATTCTCCATGCCAGTATCAGCTCAGGCTTGACAGTATTAAAAAACACTCTTTGGTTGCAAAAGAAGTGTTAAACTAGGTGATTATTCTTTACTTGGCCTTATTGTTTATTTTCTAGCTAACCTTTTCATCAAACTTGATGTCATACATCAGCAGATGCTATACATTACTGACTATATCACTGATTAAAGCTTGCCTGGCCCATTCCCTCAGTGTATGGAGTAAAACTACTGTAAAAGTACTTGAACAAGCTGAATGAATTTGGAGGAGAGGATGCTTCCTATAGAGACTGTCACAACTAGAAGCAGAAAAAGATTATTGAATATTTTAGGCAGTGGGTAAGCTATAAAGCTGAAGAATATTTCTTTGCTTGCACAGAAAAAAAGAAAAAAAAAACAGTAGAGGAGGGATTTTGCTCAGGGGACAGCAACTGCATTGCTGATTGTGGTGGAAAATCTGTGAAGGAGCCTCTTGTTAGAACTGTTGGCAGTGTATCATCCAGAGCAGTACATGCTTTCTCTTCACCAGACAGGGATTTTTCATTTCATCTATCATTCAGAACTTGTTGTAATGCTTCCAAAAGTCACGTTACATTGTCATACGCTCCCATTAACACAAAGACTTTCACTTCATGAAGAAATTGGCTGCTGTTGAAGATGGGCATAGGGAGCAGGTGCTACAGGTGGCCTTTTCACACTGAGATGCTCCATCAATACAATCAGCCAGAGAAGCTGTGTTTCTTCTGAAGATGAATTGCATCTCCCCAGCTTCCTGCACAACAGTTTGTTCCTGGGTGTTCTGAATATTTCTAATATCCTTCTCCACTACCTTGCCAATTATACTACTACAAAAATCCTGGCCAAATTAAACACGGGTGTTGCTTCCACCAAGTAACAAAATTTCTGAGACCTAAGGAAAGCCCAGCAACACATCTAAAACTATTGGCTATGATCCTCTTCCCTAAAGAGAGGAAGGCCAGGCCATATCATATTTTCTTCATAAAGAAGAGATCACTTTTCCCCTCAACAAAAACACTACAATAAGCCATGTCAGAAGTAGTAGCTAAAGTGGTCAGGAATGAAAATAGAATGGTGTTTCAAATTGCCATTCTAGAGTAGAGAATGAAATAAACATAAGTCAGACCATGGTTTCTACATTTCCATACCTTTGAATCAGTGTGATAATGTCAAAGGATAAAGAAAGTGAAATTTAGTACGATCATTATTTCCCTTTAAGCTTTGCAGTTTCCACATGTCTGAGCTTACCAGGGTACGAAAGTATTGCCTTGCTACAGAGGCAGAAGTGATCAAGGAAGCTGCATGGGCATTGGATATGGTTTTTCGAATACAAAGAAGAAAAGGCTCGTAGATAGAGGGTCAACTAAGCAACATGAATTATGGTAGCTTGTTAAATACACTACCACCACTATCCTCTCAAAAAAATGTAGGTATTTAACAAGGTTAGTAATTTGGTACAATGGGATGATATCCATCACTGGATCAACTTTACACATACAGTAAATTAATTCTAAGTATCTGATATTAAGAGAAATTGTATAACTGCATGCACTGTCAGGATTCCTGTTTTATATATGTCCTGCTTAATGTCTTTATTGATAATCTGGATGAGGGGATTGATTGTACCCTTAGTGAATTTGCAGGTATCACTAAGGTGGGTGGGAATGTTGATCTGCTGTAAGGTAGGAGGGCTTTGCAGGGCGATCTGGACAGGCTGGGTCGATGGGCTGGGACCAAAAGGATGAGGTTCAACGAGAACAAGTAGCAGGTTGTACACTTTGGCCACAATAACCCCAGCAGTACTCTAGGAGACAAAGTGGCTGGAAAGCTGCCCAGCAGAAAAGGACCTATGGATGAGAGTGACTGAACATGGGCCACTGTGTGCTCAGGTGGCCAAGAAGGCCAACAGCATCCTGGCCTGTATCAGTAATAGTGTGGCCAGCAGGACTAGGGAAGTCATTCTTCCCCTGTACTCTGCACTGGTGAGGCTGCACCTCATGTCCTGTGTCCTGTGCTTTGAGCCCCTCACCACAAGAAGGACATTGAGACACTTGATCGTATCCAGAGAAGGGCAACAAAGATGTGGAAGGCTGTGGGACACAAGTCTGATGAATAATGTCAGAGGGACCTGGGGGTGTTCAGTCTGGAGAAATGGAGGCTCAGGGAGGACTTTATCACTCTCTACAACTGCCTGAAAGGAGGCTGTAGCCAGGTGGGGGTCAATCTCTTCCCAGTTTTAGAAGGACTCCACTATGAAATGGACTTAAATTTGCACAAGCAGCTCAGAAATACTAACTTAATTCAAGACGTGACCAACAACCTCTGTTTTATGTACTTTTTACTGTGCCGCCCCCTGCCCCAGTTTCTGTGGCTGTTTCCTTCAGGTATTTTTTGTTGGAAATTTATGCTGTTACCAGCAGCTGAGAGGAGCAGCTATGGTTCTAGAAATATTCAATCCCCCCAAAATTCTTATGTAGTACTGTCCATGCTCTGGATTTTCACAGGCTACAAGAAAGGTCTTAGGGGAAAACAAATAAAAATATTTTTTTTTATAAGCAGAAAGACAATTTCAGGAGAAAAATGGTAAATCATTAAAAGAAAACCTTCACCTTCACAATGGGCAGATTTTTAAAAATTTCTTTTCAAAAATTCTTGTTCTATATACTCTTTGACAACATACTAAAAATGTTTTAAAGCCACAGACCTATTCAGAAACTTCAAGAGCTGAGGGTTGATGGCATGCTGCACTTGCTGTTTTGATGAGTTTACACTCCTTGAAGAGGAAGGAAACATCCCCTTGCACAGCATATGGCAGCACTACAGGAGATAGCAACAAGAAACGACCTTCAAGGGACCATCTGCCAGTTCTGCTCCAGTCACACCTCCTCCTTGCCCACAACATGACCCTTATACCAAGGAGACCAGCAAAGGATGCACATGGGAAACATCCTAAACAGTTAAAACTCATACTAGGCTTGCATCATTCACTTCACCTTTGCTAGAGTTTTCCCAATCAAGTGCCAAGAGCATTTAACCTTTAACACTGTTGTCCAGAAGCATCTGAACACACCACTGAAAACATGGCCCAGAGGTGGTTATCCATTCGTCACTGCTTCCACATCTTCAAATATTCTTTCAAAGAATAACAAAGGGTGAAAACTGCTAAGACAAAACTGTGATCTTTATGGCAGATGGTACCACAGGATAAATGGCTGTCGGTCTGCTGTAAATAATTCATCACTGCCAAGTGTGGTGCTCCAGTCATGTCAACAGAAGCATGTGATACTAAGAAAAATGTAACATTTGTCACAGAAGTACCACAGACATCATGGGGCTTTCTTTTTAACCCAAGTTAGGCACAAGAATATGATTGACAGAGCCAAGCAAGACTTTAAAGATGCACAGGAACAACCTTACTTACACACACACCACTACCTCTGCAAGCTGTGTGACCCCCATAACCAGAGACAAGTAAGCTGAGTGCCACTGACTTTCCATTGACTTGTGAGAAGGTGATCAGAGAATGAGGAATGGGCAGGAGCTTTGTCTTGTTTCTCTCCTAAGCTCCTAGAATGGCAGCCAGTGCACATCACATTCCCTGCACATTGAGGCCACCAGCAATTTATAACATGTGCTAGAGAAAAAGTGAAGTAGGGAGTCAGCTGGGGATCACAAGATACCATTCAGCCTCACAGCTCTTAGCACAACACCTGGGACAGTCCAGCTCACGCCACACCACCAGGCAACAGGGTTCAACCTCCTGTTTCAGGGATGACATGGGATCAGGCGGGCAAACAGGCAGTCACCAAGTGGAAGATCTTTCTGAATGCTGCCCTTACAATGCAGCATTTCCCTTAGACAACTCCAGAGAGTCCAGAGCTACAACAACTATTCTTCCCAAATTACAGGAAAGGCCAACAAAACAAGGAGCAGCATTAGTTGATTCACAAGAGGAAATCCAGGTAAAGAACTGCAAACCCACAGTTAGGCTGATCTCCCCAGTAACTGCACAGAGATGATATACTTGACTTCGAAGGGAGGCTTGAGTCACCCAGAAGAGGTCCCCACATTCATCTTAGGTGCTCATTAGCAGTATTGAATGCATCCTTAGGGTTCTCCCTCATCTACACCTTTTATATGCAAGGTTGTTACAAGTCCTAGCTTGAGCATACAGTTATTTAGCTCAAGAGAATTTTTTTTAAATCCCCTGTGTTTCTGGCTGATGCTTGTGCATTCCAAGCAACAGTGAGAGAGGCTTCCCTAACAGCCATGATGGATGGGGCACAGGACCAGCCCAAAAGATCTCCAATGCCTGCCTCTGGGCAGACACATTTCCCCAAACAGCAGGCAAGGATGGGGTGTTAATGCTTGAAATAGCAGGTGGACCTGAGATGTGGGATGAATACAGTCTTCATTTAAATCAAATATGTTCGTGCAAAACAGTGCAACACCTCACCTCTTTTTTTTTCTCCCCTCTTGTCACTTCTCTCTCATTTCTGCTCATTTTACCCACATTACAACTGTAGCTGTATAAATGACAGGCTGTGGCCTAGCATCATGTGATAGACCATCCTACATCAGCTCTGAAAAATGGAGATGCTGTCAACTGTCTGGTTCTCCTCACATTCACTGTCAGCATCAGTGCATTCAGGCAGCATGTCACAGCCATCTGAACAAGATGAATACAGCACTGTGAACATCAGCTTGGGAACCAAGTCAATCAAATATGTGACCACAACCACACAGAATCATTTGTGCTGAGAAACTGCCACAGAGAAAGGGTTCCCAGTGCCCTACTATACCAGTACTGCCACTGGTAGTTTTTAATTTAAATATCTGCTTGTTCTAGTTGGAAAAAAAGAGGATTTTTGTGATGAGACTTTCCATCCAGTAGATTGTAAAGAAAATCTCAGCAGCCCCTGGTGTTGAAGACAACCCTGGCATGAACTACAGCTGTCAGGGATGAGTCTGGCTGTTCCTAATCTCACTGGACTAATCTCACTGACAGGTTCCCACTGTGAAGCAAGGGGATTGATTCTCCTGTGCTACCCAGATGCCTCTAGTAGAGGGTCAGAGGAGACAATATTGTATCCTTTTGTCTACCTGGTCTGATAGAAGGTGTCACTGCCCATGGCAGGGGGGTTGCAACTGGATGATCTTTAAGATTTCTTCAAACCCAAGCCATTCTGTGACTCTATAACTGTTCACGGCAGCTAATCTAGAGATAAGATGAAATTAAAAGGACCAAAGTTGTTGTCATTTAGTTCTCATTGGTAAAAGCAGAAATAGCAATGGGTCATGCAACGGTTCAGTGCTTCTCTGTTCATAGTACAACATGGGTGTGCACTGCCTCCTTTCCTACCACCCCCTCCTCAAGGGTCCTGGGCTCTGTATCCCAGCTGAGTGCACTGAAAGTTGTGCACCCCAAACCAAGGCACCTTGAAACAGATGCCTTTCCCATGTAACAAGAAGCTTCACAGCAAAAAATTGTGGAGGGCATGGAATGGGAAAATGGATGTCAATCCTGTTCCATTGTATTTTATCAAACAACATCCATAGTTGTTCTGTTTTTCTCTCTCTTGACTTTTTCTGTCCCCTAGAATGTTCCTCTCATAAATGTGTGCAGGTCTTTATGTGTCTCTCTTATAAAATGTCTGTACAGCCTGCTACAGGTCTCACAACTTGAACAATCAATCACTACACAAACAAGCAGGAAAATGTTAACCCATTGTGCCTGTGCTCAAATTAGTTTCAACATCAACAAACTAAAGCAGTGGCCTGGAAAAAGACCAGAAATACCTTTAGCAATGCAGTGATAAAAAGAGGCGTTCACTCAGTTAAAGTGGCATTTATGGGCAAATTTTTGAGCACTGTCCCAGAATGAAAAATGGGCAGTATGTTAAAATAAGTATCATAAAAACACCAGGAAAAATACCGAAACAGCAAGGACTTTGCAACAGTCAGAGAACAGTTGTATTCAAAGAGAACAGGATTCCAACTCAGATAAAAGATGACTCTTTCAGTTGTGTTGGGAGGTTCTCCAACCAGAAGATCCATTTGAATTTTCAGTGGAAGCCTGGACTCTTTCTGCCTGCTAACACAAATGTTGAATCACTTCCTGGAGTGGCAAAACCTGTGCTACATAGCTGTGTATGAATGACACAGCTCAGTGGTAGGGGAAGAGGAACTCCATTTCAGTGACAGAAGCACTTCTGGTTTTACCTTCATAACAGAAGGAGATGGGCTAAACTGTGAAGGAGAAGCTGCATAACATGCCATTAACAGTAAAGTATCCTCCTGATTTCAGGGACTGCATCTCTCAGCCTTGCTTGGATGACCATCTCATTTGGTACCTGAATGAGAGCACTGTCTCATTCAGTGCTTTATCTGAAAATAAAAATTTAGAGCAGTTTAGCCATTTAGAAAATTTAGAGTAATTCCATGAGGGTTCCTCCATGACTCTTCTGCCCCTCATGTGGCTCTTGACAAAAGGAAAATGTTCCTTACCTTCTTGATGTAGAACGCACTTGCAACTGAGCTAGGCAATTTACCTGAAATATGATACCCATTATTAAAAATAGCAAAAAGTCAAGATAGTTTACTTAAATTAAATTTTACTTATAAAAATATTCCCCAAATTCCAAAAGACAACCACTACAGTTCCTGTGGATCCTCTACTATCCTTGTCCCAGTCAGCAGGTCATATGGAGATGTTCATGTGCAATTGTGGGTATGAATCAAATGAAGACACTACTTCTGAAATACATACCAAACTCTACAAGCTACTTCTGTCCTATGATTTGCCTAAACAAAGAGATGAATTTATTTAAATAGCTCCCTGGACTGACAAGGACCTTAAAGCAGCTCAGTATCAGCAGATAAGATCTAGAAAGTGAGATTAGCTCACAGCCAGGGGGGTCATATAAATTGTGGAAAGTTTCTTCAGTTTTATATCACAGCCTATGCTGCTGCCATACACACATGAAAATATAGGCAGTGAGGCCAGGTTGAGACCATATTTGATTCTGCTAACATTCAGACTTAGTCCATTTGGGAGATAAAAAAACTCTATTATAGTTCACAAAAGACAGGACAAAACTGAATTTTTCCTTTCTACCATCAGTATTTTGAAGAGCAATGCAGGAAAGCTGCAAGAGATTCTTTTGTGTTAAAAAAAAAAACCCTCTCTAGAAATTACAGAACAATCTGTGTTAAGGGAATTAATTCTTCATGACCTAGCGAATGGGACTTTGATTTGCCACGAGGTACAGTTACCTGACACATTGTCGAGTTGATGGATATTTTTAAAGTTAGATCTCATTCTGAAATGCAGGCTGTCTGCTGCCAGCACTTGAGTAATGTGCTGGCTCATTAACAGATCTCTTTGTACGAGAAGAGGTAGAAGATTATCCCCAAGCTCATGTCTTCTAGCCAAACAGACACATTATTCTTGCAGTGCTCAAAGTTCTGAATGGTCATTTACAGTAAAGGCAACAGCTTTCACTGGAAAACAAGTGACTTGCCAAGAAATGATGAATTAAAAAAAAAAAAAAAAGAAAGAATAAAGAGAAGCAGATCTATTGCAAATCTTCAAAAGATGAAGCTTTGACAAGGAACAAACTTGAGAAATGCTGTAACTTGATCATCTATCTCATACCTCAACAGCTCTGCTATTCCCTCAGATTCTACCAAGAGGAATACAGAAATGTGACAGAAATGTAGGTGTCAGAAGACAATCTAACCGGGGGCAGGGATTGGAGAGGCAAAGAAAGCTATGAAATGTGATATAGGTACAGTGCCAAGTAACGCAGCATTAAGACAGGCTGACATTACTAGAACAGATATAATTCCTGGCCTTACTTGATGAAGCTTATTCACTGTGTTCATCACTTCTTATCCAAGCTGTCAGGAACATTGTAGCACTTATCATACACAGTATTAACAAAAAACACACCTTTGAAAACTGTGTTAAACAAACTGAGATAATTCATGACAGAGTTGCTAAACTCACAGGAAATGGGTTTGTTTTCTGACCACCAAGCCAAATTCTTGAAGACTTTTCATGACAGGCACTTCTCATATAACCATTGCTTACGTTTTTCTCACCAAGAAGCTTTCTAAAATCTCAGTCTTGTGGGGTAACTGCCAAGAAAGTAGACAACTTCAAATTCTTCAACTCTCAAGTGTTAACTGGTGGGTCAAATAGAATCTGGTGGGTCACCCGTGTGCCATGTCAGCACTTTAGTCAATAAGAACTAATATTTAACAGACAAAAATCTTTTGAGATATTTGTTCATGTTCCTTTAAATTAACATTGCATGTAAACTAGTCTACACAATTGAGCTCTAGGATAACATTGTGATATTAGGGCAAGATTTGAGCCAGTCTCACCTGTCAATACTGCACTGGAGGAGCATAAACACAATATTCAGTAGGGAGTGTGGTCACTCTGTTGCATGCAGAGAACATGCTTCTCATCATTTACATCTTTGATCAGAGAATTAGACTTCTGTCAGCATCAGTGGAGTCACTGAGGGAGAAGAGTACCAATCTGCATTCCATAGTAGTTGGATAAAGTAAGTAGATCTGGTCAAACAGTGAACTAATCCTGAACTAGGTCATTAAACAAGCTAGCTCTGATATTATTCACTGAGTTGCATTATTTATTGTGTGCAGATAATTGCTGGGTCATTTGCAAAATATTTCCGGCTCATGATTATTTCACAAATATTCATTTCTTTAAAAAAAGTTTCAGTCAGCCAATGAGGAAACAGGGAAAGAATGACTATGAACTGGATAATCTATTATATATCACAAGCATTGTCTTGCTGAAGTGAACCTGTCATGAATTATCCATAGACCAAAACAGATGCACCTATTGCTTACAACCAACACAGGGATAACAGGCTTGGTCAGCAAACAATGGAAAGTAGGTTGTTTATTGTATAATTCATTTGCCACAAATAATTCAGGGTGCTGATTTATTTCCCAGAACACATTTACAATAACACCTATTTTGCAAGTAGTAAAACCATATAAAGTTAAATAACACAAATTAATTAGATTAATTGGTTTTAAGAACTTGAAGAGCCAACAAGAAAAAAGAGTAAGATGAACAAAAAAAAAAATCTACTTGTCGATTATATAATGCTCCTTCTTCTGGATGATAGAGAAGTGATATTTAGCAGTGTCCGTAAACTCATAAATTTGCTGAGATCACCCCCACCACCATCACTGAAAAAAGTATCCCACCACTCTCTATCAGCCTCAAGACATGACTGGGTACTTTCCTACACGCACAAGACCACCCCAGTAGCACCTTCAGCAAGGGAGTTTCAGTAGTCAATGCATTATCAATGTCAGGGGAAGGTCAGTAGTGAAAAATCTAAATTACTTCATCTAATAATGCTTCGCCACTATGAATAAAATAGGCATTCACTGGTTTAAGGACATCATTTTGCTGTCTTCAGTTGTAACCTTCCCAAATGCCAAAGACTAATAAGAATGAAATGTTATTTGGCTGTGAATGGGACGCTCCTTGTGAGAAGTGAGAGCTTAAAGGACAGAGGGAAAACTATGCAGACATTAGACATTCTTTTTTCCATGGAATTCTTATTACCCTTTGAAATTTTCCTCCTGAACTTCCAAATCTGGATATTCCTTTAATGAATCAGATGCCTAGGAAATGGTCACAGTTTGTTATTTTTGTCTGTTTTATTATTAAGTACCTCCTAAAAAAGCTTTCCTAATTTTTTATTGAATTAGAATTAATAGACTTGCTGGAGGTAGAAGCTCCAGATTTGCCATCACAGAGATGGCAAAAAAAACCCCACCCTCAAAAAAGACTCACTTTAAAACCTATAATGTGGCCTGGGCTTCAGGTTCCACTCCACTTTTCTTTAATAAAGGAGTAGAAAAATGTGGTGAAAATATGTTCTAGATCAGATCTCTAATCTGCCTCTTTCTTGTGTATCTCAATTCACAAATTTTGTTGACTTCATGCCTGAAACTCACAGGCAGCTGGAGCTGTACAAAACTAAAAACAAAGCAGCTGCAAATGTTAGGAGTGAACTAAAGACTTAATGCTGCAATATCCTACTCTGGTAAGTGGGTCATAATAACGTGAGTATCTGAACTTTGTGTAAATTTAGACACAAGGAACAGCTTGGAGACTTTGTGCATTTTTTGCAGTACTCTGGAATATTTTCTGATGAAAAACAGGTTTTCAAGTTGTCTTTTCAGTGTTACCATGGCAGTTGATATAAGGAAATAATTTTCAAGGACAGAAATGTCAACTGCCTGATGCCCAAAAATCATCTTCTAAATACTTGAGGGACAGAGCAGGGCTATTTACTCTCTGTTGGTACAGTGGGAAAGAGTGTAATCACTTTGCATAGTTTCCCTCAGGAGGCTGAGGACAAACAGGAGTAAATCTGAGGTCACTGTAGGCTAACATGGCAATTACCTTACCCTCCTTTTTCCCAAAAGGTATCTCTTGTGTTTTTATGAGTTTAAGAGTACTCAGCAGATGCTGAACTTCCAAACCAAATGATTATATGAAGGGTTTGCTCATATGCCACCCTCACAGTTTAAGGGACAAGGACATGCTAAAGCCTTTCCCTGATTCAGGGATCAGATGAATAGACAAATCTTAGACTTTTTTCAAGACTTTATCTTATTTTAGACTTTATCTTATTACTCTGTTCAATTTCACATTATCTGTTCATAAATACCTCTTCTACTTTTGTCCTAGCTTTTTCTGTTAACTTTTTACAGCTTCATAAAAATTGTGGAAAATATGCTTATGTTCTATATTTCTTTTTATTTATTTATTTAGGATTCATATTTTTCATGTTTACCTCTATTTTATATCCCCTTGCAATACATGAGTCCTATCCATAGCACTTAATGGCTGTAAATAATACAATGTGATGTAACAACGTGAAATACGAAAGCCACACATTAGAAAACCAGACTGGTGAACATCCAGCTTGTAGTCCAATGCTCTCAATAATCTCAAACATCTACCTAATTCAGATTGGTGGTTTTATGAGGAATATGAAATTTTTTGTCTAAATCTCCTTTAATGCTTTTTGGACCTAAGCATAAAAGCCTCTTCTCAGATATTGTTTTGGTTTTGGACCCATATAGAGTGCTTTGTACATAAAGGGAGAAATAAAACACAAAGAGAGGAGAGAACAATTAATATGATTTATTAATATGAAATATGCATTAATCATTAGCCAGCCATTCTACATTCATCACTTACAGGAAGGTTCATCATTCAAACCATTTTTGGTGCCAATGTTAATTGCCTGATCTTGGGGATGATCTTTCTTCCCACTGAAATCAACAAGACAACAACTTTCATTAACTCTTACAAGTACACTTTTTACCCCCTTATGGCAGCTAAAGAGCTATCTCCTTGTGTTTCCTCCATTTCCAAATTAAATGCCTCCTAGGCCTCTTTTGCCTTAATTTTTTTTCAAGATGACATCTATACACTCATAATTTTAGCAATTGTTTTAACCTACAGCGATGGCTTCACCACTGAGGCTGCAGAGAACATCACAAGGCTTTCTCTGTAAATCACTTCACTCTTTGCTCTTCTGTTTTACTTTCACGTGTACACCACTACAAATATAACATCTGATCTGAACATTTAATGCTCACCCACCACTGATATTACTTTGAATACCACCATGGAGCAAAACAACACAAACTCCTACCTGGAAGGCTACTGGGTAGGAGGATAGTACATTGTACACAATAAATAAAGTACATCACCTATTGTAGCAGATGACATTTGCTATGTCATATCTCTGTGTAAGAGGATGTCTTGTTTTGCTTTACCCATTAGACAACTGATTGCAGTGGCTAAAAATCTTGTGGTGCTCATACCTTACTTCTGGAGTAAGAGTTTTCACCTCCTCCAACAGACACCAGCATGTACAGGAAAGCTCTTGTGGGAAATTGCAAATCTGCAAGCATGTTCATCCAGGTCAAACCTAGAAGTTCACAAAAGTCTGGGGTTCTTTGCAATCCAGAGCTTGCACGTGAGCAACTCATTCAGTACAGTGGCTTAGACAGGCTTAGAAAATCACTGTACAACAGGCAGCTAGATACATTTAACTCAGATATAACACATCTCTAAATATATTATGCTACATGCATCCGCAAGCAAAGCAATCACAAAACTCAACTCTGTGTCACAGGGAAGGTTTTCCCTCCCCACACACCCAATACACATTCATCTTTTAAATAGTCCCTACACCATTTTTGTCACTGAAACAGCATTACTGGAAAATTGTCACTAATTCTTTTTTCATCTCTCACAAGAAATGTTTCCCCATTATTTTATTTTAAATGTTCACATCATTTTGAAGCAATTTTCAAAATCACTGACATTTTTATTTCATGAGAAGCAGTCTTTTCTTAGCCTTCACTAAAAAATAATGTAACCCCTGCTGGTTTTTGTGAATTGACATTTTCAAAAGTTGTTTTGAAAAGTATTCAAAAATTATTTGGAGTCTAGTAGTCTAGTGTAACACAGCATAGAAAAGTTCACTGGAGAGAGACTCATTTCGAATGGTGTGTATTATATTGTTTTAAAAAAAATTCTGTACTTTCTGGTTGTCTAGATAATTTCTATCAAGAGCCCTGAATGTGCTAATGGACTCAAATTCCCTTGAATTCAATGGAAGCAATACAGTTTAGCATCTCATAAGGAGGTAACTACCACCACATGACTGGATTTTCAAAAGAAGAGTTTCTCAAACTACCTTTGTCTTGAAAGAATTCAATTTAGTCAGCCCCAAAGCCTGTCTCAATCATACAATACATGTTTACAATCCAGCTATTTCTCCCATTGTCCAGCACATAACTTTCAAAAACAGCTATTAAATGGCTGCCTCCTTGGTCCCCAGTCTCTTTAATTTGCAAAACTGCTCATCTCTTTATTGGAATGTCACCAGAGGACTTGACCATTGTCTGTTAGGGAGCCTATCTAAAGTCATAAGAGCAAACAAACAAAAATTCAGGCTTCTGGGAATAAAAAAATAAAAAAATAAAAAAAAATAAAAAAAAGACTGGTTATTAGTTGCACAATATAAGAGGTTTGAAGAATTCAAGCCAAATTAGAAGGTTCTGGATTTGAAGCAATGACAACAGTAATAAAAATCATAGAAACTGAATTGACTAAATTAATTTTCTTGTAAAAGTGTCACAGTTACAGATGGTAACAATCTAGAAATAGCTGCAAAGAGAAAATAATTACAAAGGGATGAAAATGTATTAATGCTCAACTGTACTGAATGTGTGGGAAAGTATACTCTGATGTATTCCGGCTGTCCTTAATTCATCACCCCACTGTACTAAGCGCCCACTTTTACAAACAAAAACATTGTCTCACTTGTTGAAATCCTTTATTTAGTAATCTGTGTAGGCTGAAATGTTGAAAATGATTTAGAAATTCCTGGCTTCTGAATCCATCTTCAAAGTTGTCTTTTTCTGCATTATCATACAGCTGCAGGCTTTAATCAAAGGTCATTAGATTCATCAATTTCTGTCAAACATCCTGAAATCATTCCTTCAAAGGAAATATCTACTATTTTAGAATTTACAAGGAAATGCCACTTAATCCAAAATTTTTCCAAAATAAAATCTCACACCAAGGGTGAGAGGCAGGAAGAGAGAAATTTTGGAGCATTCTTCAAAGTCGGTATTAGTATGGCTTGAGAAGCTGCAAAGTTGCAGAGAGGATTTAGCCAAAATCCAATAGTCAACAGACCTTAGGCATACATGATACCCTCGTCATTTTCTAGCACCCATAAACAAGCACTGCTCCGTGAAACACAGCACCAGTCAAAAATCACGCAGGTTTTCAGTACCCTCTGCCTCGGGTGCTCACAATTGCCAAAATGGTCTAGAAATTAACCCGAAGCTGTTTGAGAAGTCCAGTCCAGCAGATGTGCTAAAGCATCCTTTGTGGATCAGGCACATTGTAAGTGGAGCACCATGCCTCAGAAACCCTAGCCAGGAAGAAGACAGCAGCTCTTCATGCAGGTACTTGTGTAGGCATCTTCCAGGTAATTCCATGTAATTCTCTCAGAAAAGATATTGCATATATTCCCTCTTTCAAGATGGATCTGCAATTCTATACAGAATTAAATGCAGCCTTGGAAAATGTATGACAAATTATATATTTTCCCTCATTTATATATCACAAATGGCTAGTGTGATACATAGAGAGGTGCCCCTAAGTGCAGGGACGACATGCACAATTCTCTCTCTTTTGTAATCCCATCAAGGCAGTGGGCTGAAATAAAGTCCCTGATGTTTAGGACATTTGAGAGCTTCCAATATAAGTAAAATAGAAAGAAGAGAGACACATTGATAGGATGCACCACTTGGCAACAATGAACAACTGCAGCTTCTCAAAAGGTGACACAGCTACTTAATTTCACCTACTGAGACTGTGACTTTCACCTCCAGCAAACCCTGAACAAGGATAGAAAAAAGGTTTCTAGAAATTGAATCATACTTTTTATATTTGGGCTATTTAATATCTGTTTCTAGAGATGACCAGAGCATAGTGCACAAAGTAACATCCTACTGCCTGGACTGGCAAAAACAAACAGTACCACTGTATAGATCTGTCTCTCTACACATGAAAACAAAATGTGCACAAGCACTTTATCAGGTTTTCATTTTTTATCTACAATGGACAGTGACCCAAATAAACTAAATATTTTATGGACCCATCAAGAACTGCTCCATTGAGTTTAGACATAAAACTTGGAACCATAGTAGACATGTTCCCCACCATTCTAACTGCTGTTTACAGCTCCTAGCATCATCAAAAAAAGAAACAATGGAACAAAACTGAGTACAAGATCCAAGTGGTATGGTCAAAGAAAAGCAATTCCACCCTTCATAAGTGGCAAAATTAGAGTTTTTTGAAGAGGTACATTAAGGGACAAAGCTTGAACACACACAGCTGTCCAGGCATCACAGGACTAAGAGATGTTTATACATGAAGAAGCACAGCTTTCTTTTTGAGAGATGTACATTCAGAAGACCTGCTAAACACTGGATGTCTTTATGTCACTGCCAAGCAGTCGTAATGAATGAAGCACTTCTCAATCCCAGCTAAGATCAAAACATTATTGGTGAAGAAGAAGAAGAAAGGTCCTTCTGTATTAAATAAAGCAAAGCTTCTGTACTGCCAAGCAGTCCTTTGGGGAGTTCAAGTGGAGCCTGAGAGGGACATGATAGAGAACATCATAGTCCCTCTTCTACAGAAGCAAGAGAAGAGTGTTTCCTTCTTTCCAGCCCTGCAAAAGCAGTGTTACCCTCAGCTCCCACCTTGTCTCAGCTGGTGTTATAAAAGGCTCCATCTGCTCCAGCCACAGAGTCAGTTATCTATGATGCTTACTCTATGCAGGCAGTCACACTATTACCGAAGATGGGTGTTCATTTCCGAAACTCTGTTCAAAGCAAAAAGTAATGAATGTTTTATTCTGGAAAGGATCCCAGCGGATACATATCCTCACCCTCACCATTACTTAAGTTTTTCCTCTGTATTATTTTGAGATGAGATCATGCAGATAGACTCTTATCCTGATAGTCTGACTGAACTGAGATCTAGCTTTCTGAAAATCAGCAGAGTTACAAGCACAATATTATATGTAACTATGCAAGGGCATTGGTAGCATGTTTGTTAATTTTCTGTAGGGTTTATGCGTAAATGCATGCACTACTGTACAGAATGCACACAACTTTGGTTACACTCAGTTTATCTATAAAAGGATTTGTTTTGTTTGCCTTAGACAAAAGAATTTCATTGTCAGAAGAAAGTTTAAGTTTCTGTTATTGTTACTTGGGCAGAACAGAGTGTGGGTTAATGGATCTGCCTACAAAAGCTAAATAGCTTTAGCCACTTCAAACACAGACCGTGAATAGTTGTTATATCCTAAACTGTTTCCACAAAAGGTCCTTAGCATAGTTGGCCTAAACTAGGAAGCATCTTAGCTATGTAAACTACTTCTGAAGGAGATTAACAAGTCCTTGTCCTGATGAGCTCATAAATGGAGTAGGGTTTTGGATTTGTTTTGCTGGAGACTTTTGGTTTTGTTTTGGGGTTGTGTTTTTATTGTTGTTTTGTTGTTTGTTTTCTGGTTTTTTGTTTTGGGTTTTTGTTGTTGTTTTGGTTTGGGGGATTTTGTTGGTTTTGTTTGTTTGTTGTTTTTTTTTAAAAGGGCATCAGAACATTAGTTTCAGCAGAACTAACTCTAGCTTAGGTTCCTGCTGCTATTTCCCAACCAGCTTCTCAGAACAGTAATCCAACATAACTCTCTTGATAGATTTTTACTGTTATGTATTTCCATTCATTTCAGTTTGATCAAGAAATAATTGAAAAGTTCATTCTTTTGCTACTGATGAAGAAAGAACATTAAAAATAGAAAGTCAGCAATTGACACAATTACCGAAGGGATTTGATTGTTAACATAAAATGAATATTAAGTTCTCCCTCTCCTTAAGGAAAGACTAGACATTTATGCTAGGCTTTGTAATACCTGTGAAACATACTCCTGACATCAACAGCAATAAACATGCTAAAGTTCTACAGGCCAAGCCCTGTGGTCTCTTAAGTGGATCAGTTGAGTAAGTCCCTTTTCAAGTAGCTTCCACCTGCAAGGTTACACCTAAAACATTGCTCACTTCCAGGCCCAAAAAATACAAATGTGAAACTTTCTGGTTTTTTTCCCCATCTACTCTTCCTCAGTCATTAAGGTTCACAAGAGACATTACAAATATGGAAGGGTCTTTGAACTGAAGTAAAAAAAAATGTTTTGAGAAAAGTAAATAACAACATAAGATACCACTTTCCCATTTAAGCAGCATGATGGGTGTCTAAAGCTATGGAACAACAGGGTCACTTCTTTTCAAAAATTGCAGTGATACCAAACTGGTGAAGCAATTTCAACAACCATAGAAAAATGTACAGTGAAACCAAGTCCAATGCAGAACCTAATCTCTTACATATCCAGGCTAATTTGCCAGAGCAGGCTTTCCCTGCAGCTGCTCAGAGTCAATGCTTGCCTTCCCCACAAGCTTGCCTTCCTTCTCCAGCACAAGGCTTCTTCACCAGCAAAAACACTCACCCTACCTGTCTTACCTTGTTTTCACAAACCCTTACCAACATAAACACATTAACCAGGCTATCCAGCATTCTGCAGAGCATCTCTTTCATGGTTTAAGAGAAAGAAGTTACTACCTTTTCCTAAAATCAGAGCACAAAGGAAGGTTACACAACACAACACACACCACTCCATGGGACAGAGCTCAAATAAGATGCTGCTGCATATGCTTCATATGCATGAATATAAATAATACTGTATGTGTATACTATATGAAAATGAAGATTGCCAGTAGTTAGCTGTTGCCCTTTCTTCTTCAGGGTAAGCAGAGAGCTTTCTTGGCATCTGTATATTCTTACTCAGAGCTTGTGCGTGAAGGAATGGAAGGTAGTCTCTTCAGATCCTTCTTCCTACAGTAACCCATTTCCTCAGGCCAACTACTGACTAAAGGTTTGTTCCACGAGTAGCCTTGCTTTTAGTACACTTGAAGAGTTAAATACTGCTAATGACAATACAGAATCCTTGAGCACAACTCAAAATGTTTGCCTAATTTCCAGTGAATTTTTACAGAGTTACAACTACTGCTATTTGGAAGGAGGCTAGCTGGCACAGGATCAAGGAATACACCAACAATTTCAAATATGGAGCAAGGTATTAACTTTTCCAAGAGTTTAGTTGCAACCTCCCAGCAGTAGCTATCTTTTAAGAGATACATTTGAAGAAGAGGAAAATAAAAGTACTTTTACAAGTACTGCTACTTTTAACTACTGCTAGTACTTTTAAACACTTTAAAAGAAGACTTAAAAGTACAACTAAACTTATATCTGGGCTTTGTTTTAAACAAATAGAGAAATATAATTTGCATATTAAAAAAAGTAAAACAAAACCAGCTCTGCCTGCTGAATGGACAAAGACGATTTAACCAGGCAAGATATAGACACCATTCTCTCTCTAAAAATGTAAAGATTGTACCTCTATTAGTCATTAAATTATATGTAGATATTAAAATCCCTGGATTCCAGGTGCTACAAAATAAACTTTTACTGTCATGCAAGATGTCATGGTCACACCAACAAGTGCTGTCTACTGAGTTATATTCCACTTGAGAATGAAAGTATGGTTTGAACTTTCATCATCCTCAAGACCTTTTATTCTTTTTAAAGATTACTGTCAATCAACATTTGTGCTGAAAAAAACCCAAATTTCCCCTGCTCATGGTTCCTTAATTGCTTACATATTACCTTAAGATAATCTTAAAACATTCATAATCTTCTTTAAAGCAAACCCCTTTGGGTATAGGAACACAGAGAGATTCAGAGCAAGTTTTTCTTCTCAATCTATTTGTACCTGTCTTGCTAAGTACAATGCGTCAACCAAACCCACATCCTGGATTTAAATTTATAATGCTCAGTTCACCAGAGGGATTTACCTTTGCAGGGAGGAAAGAGGCCTGTTCAGATGCATCTTAATGCCTGAATCATTTTCAGAAAAACTGATCATGCAAATGAACATGAATAGCATTAAAAAACATGTCTTGGAGTTCTGAGTTGTAGTAGGAAGAGGCTAGTTTATTATGTTTCCTTTTACCTGTGGCTGATCAGTAGCAGACACCATGGGCTGGTCTGTACTGGCCATTCAGCACAACAACAGGGCAGTCCCTGCTTTAGATGTGAGAGCAATTCTATAGCTTCTTCCTCTTATCCATCCTCTAAAACATCTAAAAAAGGTTTCCATTTGTTGGATTTGGATTACGCCCATAGTCTAACATTTTAATCTTCTGGATGCCAAACACCTTTCACAGGAAAACGTGTAATGTCCTCAAGAAGCTGTTTACCAAGCACAGTCTCATTGAGGCAACATAATTAATGAATATTAATCCAGACAATAACTCAACAGACAGACAGGAATGCAGTGTCAGCACTCAGCAAGATGAAAATGGGATGCCTTTCTGTGTGCAAAGAAGGCAAACACTTCCATATTAAAGGTGAAATTAGGAGATACATCAATAAGACTCTTACATTGGACTTCCGGAGGGCAGACTTTGGCCTATTTAAAAGACTTATTCAGAGAGTTCCTTGGGAAGCAGCCCTTAAAGACAAAGGAGTTCAGGAAAGCTGGGTGTTCTTCAAAACAGAATTTTTGAGGGCACAAGAACAGACATTCCCTGTGTGCCGAAAGAGGAGTCAATGAGGCAAACGCCCAGCCTGGATAAGCAAGAAGGTTTTGGATGAACTCAGGAATAAAAAGAGGATGTATCATTTTTGGAAGGAGGGTCAGGTCCCTCAGGAAGTATTTAAGAAGGCTGCTAGAGAGTGTAGGAAAAAATTAGGGAGGCCAAAGCTCAGTTTGAACTCAAAATGGCAACTTCTGTAAAGGACAATAAGAAATGTTTCTACAGATATATTAATGATAAAAGGAAAGGTAAGGCC
>VXBB01010837.1:619964-644327 GCA_013399915.1 Illadopsis cleaveri
GTGGTGGAGTCACCATCCCTGGATGTGTTTAAAAAGAGACTGGATGTGGCACTCGATGCCCATATCTAGTTGAGGTGTTAGGGCTGGGTTGGACTCGATGATCTTGAAGGTCTCCTCCAACCTACACATTCTGTGATTCTGTGATTTTAATTTCAGGAAATAAAAACAGAAGAGGCTGGGGAGTTCAGTTGGAGGCAGATTTGCACACTGTCAGGTTTCTATTTCAGGAACAAGTTTTTACCTTTTTGGTTTTAAAATGAGAAACTATGAGAAGCTCACTGGTGTCCCAGTAGGTCTTAAAAAGTAGTAAACTGCATCTTTCTAGATTTTTTGGTCAGGCAGCAAGAAGTGATTAAACTTCCTATTACTCAAATTAGCAGTAGGTAGCTGTGTAATTTCAGTTACAGCACTGGAAGGAATGCTGGGAGAATAATCCATATTTTTATATCTCTGTGCTGGCTATGCCAAATCACAGGAGGGGACTAGAGACTGGATTGTTTGCCATTCAGCCTCTCCAGTACTCACAATCTTATCCCTAATCTCAGGGTATCTGTTGTGGATTCAAAGACCTGCTCTTTGGATCTACTTCTTGGATGTGATACTTGGTTTTATTTGAGGAGTTGCAGTTGACTCTTCCCAGGAAAGGGAAGAAGCAAGTTGCCCAGGTCATGGAAACCTACTGTGAAGGTCCATATGTATCTCTGCTCAATATGGAATTACACTGTGATGATTAAAACCTATCAGATTTTTTTCATTATACTCCTTTTCCAAAGGAAAAATAAATTATATTTTTCATAAAAATTATCTGTTTGGGGTTTTTTTAGCTGAACTGAATTTCTTTAGGGTGCAATTAGTCTGAAAACTCATATATATATTGTGTCTTCAGATACAGCACTATATAGCTCTTTTGAGAACAAACACAAGAAGCTTTGTCAGAAAACATGAGCTAAAGATATAAACATATTTGAAATACAGTACTAATTTTTCCAGATCTATGCAGACATAAAAACATTAATTTGCTGAATAGATGGTTATGGGAACTGTTGACATATTGTTACTACTAACTCTCAGCAGCACAAAAGTTCCTTGAGAAGCAAAACTAATGAAAATTGGTTGGTTTCCTATCAGGATTCCACAGACACTCTGTCTAATACTGTATATGCTCGAGGCACCGATTTCCCTCTGCTTCCAGGACATTCATAACATCACTCTCCTCTGCTGATCTCTGCTGCCCAGTAACACAGTTATGTTGCTGCTTTTATGTCAATGTGGACACAAAACAATATATCTCCTCTACTTTCTTCCATGAGTCATGTAGTTTTGTAGGCTCAGAAGAACTAATTATCTTTAGAACTTCTGTCAAATTTGGTTAAAAACAGTGAAAGCACTGAGAACTGTAAAAAGAGATGTGTGCAGATGTGCAGACAAGCATAGAACATGATCTCTTTAAGCCGTGTTTCCTGAGGAAAACCAGCTAAAAAAGGAGCATGACATTAGTTATTTCAAAGCTAGTTCAAATAAGGAGATACATTGTATATCCTGTTCAGCATGCCTTTTTTAAGCGATTGGAATGCGGTTGCATTCATAAACAGCTATAAATACATCCTATAGAAACAACATATAGCTGCTCTTTCTCCCTGCTCCTAGCCAAACCTCATCTCCCCAAATCTAAGACAAGAGCCTATTTTGGAAACTGAACTTCTGCAATACATGTATTTGTGCTATTTGGAAAAGGACAAGTTTTTCTGAGAAACAAAACCAACATAAAATGCCCTTGTGTCATAGTTACACAATTTTCTTTCACAGCTAAAAAGAGCAATAATTTTAACTTTGCAGACATTAGGATGCAGAAGCTATCCCCCATATAAAAGACTTGTCAAAAATGTGCTTTTATGTCACCCTAAAATAAAACAAATACAACATCTCATACCTAGTTTGTAAATACACCTCAGAGACAAATGAGAGAAGATTACTTTCAGTGTTTGTGTCTTGGAGAGGTTGATCCATGCCTCTGGCATATTAAAAATACTTTTCTATAACATCAGGGAAGGCTTTGGGAATCAGGGCATGTGACAAGCACAGCACAAACTCATAAGGGTGCTCAATCCACATTCTCAAGAGATCATTGATTTGAGAGGACTTTTGTCCCTGAGTGGCAAGCTTGCCATTGCAAGGGAAGAGGCAGGCTTAGCAAAGTGACTCCATGTTTTCTGTACAAGCAGCAATAGCAGTCCAGGATCTACTCCAGTGGTACAACTCGTTAGGATAAGGCCTGCAGTATGGAGCAGTGGCTTTTGGCTTTATCCTCACACAGAAGCTCAGAGCACGTGGTGATGCCAAGTACTTGCAAAATCACTTCGCTCTTTTCCAGCCCTCCCTGATCTCCAATTCCAAGTTTGGAAGGCTGATGTTTAATTGAATTAATTAAGTTTAGCTACATACATTTGGGGGAGGGACAACCAAACTGTGTCCACAGCTCCTGCAAGCACTTAGATATGCCTGCGAGACCAGGGGCTAGAACTATCACTGTAAGAAAAACAAGGCACGGGCAATGCCTGCCCAACGGCCTTAGGCAGGGATAGGAACCTGTCATCACTAGTTCTGAGAAACCCAGTTTAGGAATACAAGTGGTACAACCCTGCTGACAAACCCCTTGAATTCCTGCACATCCACAACTGCCAAGAGAAACTGAAAATCCCTCTGAAAATTGAAGAGAGCACAAAGACATCCCTATGACTAAAAAGTCTCAATCAGAGCTTCTGACCAAGGTCACTCTTCCATATAGCAGAGCATTTGGTTTTAAGGCAATTTCTGTTGGATCAAATCCATAAGCAAAGTGCTGAGCTGCGGCAAACTCATTCCACACAAGCCCGATCTAAAAGGAAAAAAAAAAAATTAAAAACTGAAGGGGCATCTTATTTCTAGCATATTTTATGCTGGATTAGGTATTGTCTTTCCTCCCACAGCTGGCACAATCCCAACACAAATTCCACTCTGTGTTCTGCTTAATTTGATGCTTGATCCAGATCATATTTGTGCTGCTTAGTGGCTTGGTAATAATGAATAAGAATCAGATTTAGGAAGATCTTTTCCATCCTAAGGTCAATCAGGGTAATTATGATAACTTAGTTTTTTATTCCTGCATTACAGAGATAATTTCTGCTAAAACAATGCAGATCTACAAATTTAAAGAACGCTTAACATTCATAGTTCATCCTTCTTCTAGTAATCTTCAGAGATTACTGAATTCTACAAATTACAAAAACCATAGCATCAGAACTGCGTGGTTTGTAAGCTATTTTCCCCTTAGATCATCACTTCACCTAATGAGGATACCCAAGCAAACATGATTGAGGAAAAATAGCAGCTCTATAAAAATAATGACTGTAACCAAGTTCAGAGTGCTTATTCATTAATATGCCACTGATAACTTGCAACAATGCTGTGTGGAAAAGGCTTATGCTCATTTTCCTCTAACAGGATCTCCTGTCACTGCTACCCTCTCCTCTGGGAGTTGTGCACATGTGCACAGACTGGCAGGTTACTCTTTCCTAGTCAGGGTCATTTTCAGAAATCCATGCATCCCAAATGAAGGGTAACTTGTTCCAGCTCATTGCTTGCTCTTCAAATCTATCCTTGGCCCAGCCCTACACTTGGTGGTGCCTTCCCCTGCAACAATTTCCTCTGACAACAAATCCCAGACTTGCAGAGTCACAGGACATGAGGAATTATCCTTTTGAGACACACAAGAGGTCAGGAGTTTTGTACATACATACATATCTATTCCTATGCAAGAGTTCAATCAAATGGTTTAATCAAAGCAGCTCAATCAAATACAAATATTTCAAAATTAGGCATTTCTTCTTCAACGTAGCAAGAAAAACATCACTAGGTTTGAAGTTCACACCTTGGCTAAATTAGCACTGACTTCTACTCAATAGGCTTGATCTGTCATTAATGCATCAGATTCATATATGGTAACAAATATAGGACTGAACTGCATTTTTAAAGTCTTAGATCTCAACTTGTAAGGTGGACTTGGATGCAAGTTATTAATCCAGTGATCTGCAAGAGCTAGCAATCATCTGTAACCTTTTCACTATAGCAACAAGATGATTTATGTAACCAAGAGTAGTACATCAAGTCTGATGGGTTTATGATTGTATTGAGCTATTCATCATGACAGTTTCTCAGAGATCTAGACTTGTTCTATTTTTGTTTGGAGTTGATTTCAGATATGGTAAGGCAGAAATAAGCAACATTTACAGCTTGTCTTCATGGCAGATAAATAATTGTAATATTCATTTCTCATGTGCCCTCTCCATATCTGTTAAAAGCAGCTTACACCAAAGCCAAAAGAGCTGTACTCATGGATGAGTACACTGTGCTTACTAAACCAATGAGCCACAATGACCACAAGCAACTTGCACACATCTCCAAGATGGACACTGAACTTATTTATTACTGTAAATCCCTACCATTGCAGGTCAGATTTTTGTGATGAGATGTTCTATTAACAAGCTGATATCCAGTGAGTATAGCATGGGGTGGGGTTATTTATTTACATGAGTAGAGGTATCAATGATGAACTTAAATGTGTAAGTAAAACAAACACATGCAAAAAATCCCAAATGTCCCTGTCCCCCTACCAGCTTATTCTATTTGTTTTCATCCAAAAAGCTTTGGTCACTTTTAGCAATGCTTTCTGCTACTGTATAGCACTGCCTCCAAACAGGCAAGGTTTTCAGCATAGAACTGGATGAGTTTTCATGCACCATACTCTACTGCAAGCATCTGAGGATTATGGCAAGGACTTCAGTCGTGCTCCCACCACTTCAGCACTTGAGGAACAGGACTCTTTTTTGACAGGCAGTGCCACCATCAAAATTGAGAATGAAATAATAAAGTTGACTGCAAAGCACCCAGAGCAATCCAGCTAGCTCCCTTGATCCTACATTTCCTGAAGGAAGATGCATTAGATAGTAAAAGAGAGAAATATCTGGACAGTGAATTTCTCAGCCTTCCTGTGGATCTCAGAACATCAGTGTTCATGGTCTCCACCCCGCAATACATGACAGTGATAGAAGCTGGCAGAAAAACCTTGGGACTATTTCACTCCTTGGGACCAGGCTGCTTACCAAAGGGAAATGCTACAACCACCAGAAGGCTGTTCAGACATACTGAAAAGCAAGTAAACCTACATGAAGAAGGCTAATTAGGTACTGGTTTACCTAGAGCTTATTATTTCTCTTGAACTCCTATCTTCACTTTCGCTCCCCACATTGTGGTTAAAAAAACTTTACGTAAAAAGACACTGCACAGAAGATAATTGCCCTCAGGTGGCCGCTTTATTTCAGAAATAATGTACCTAAACCATACGTTGAGCTGCAACCCTGTAAGGCAGCAGCAGCCAAACTTCTGCTCAAGGCTGCCACATTACACAAAAAATCTTATTAAACCATCACATAAACTTGTCAGATTTCCAGTCATTACTTACCACTAAACAAAGGTAAATAATACCTTTTATTAAATGCACTATCTGCATTGTAACAGGAAATAGTGCCTCTTCATTCTGGGTGCACTCTCTGTATTAAGCATCCAAGACATATGCATGTACAAATTAATATATAAGAACAAAAAGATGCAAACATGCCCTCCAAGTACACATCAAGACTGGAGAAATTCCTCACTTGGAAGGCCAGAGCAGCATCTGAGTGTTTCTAACCTCACAGCCTCTACAGCACGCAGTGCTGATTTTCACCTACGTGCATCATAATTCCTGATTTTAAAGTGTTGTACACAGCTATATGTCACCAATCCATTCCAGATGTTCTCTCAGCTAATGCAGCATTGCCTAAGTGCCAGAGAGGGGTGTTTGTCTCTTGACACCATGCCAAAAATATACACACAGTGTGGCATGGCTTCATGGTGCTCCTTCCTGATAACCAGTAATCAGCCACGACAATGATGCTACAGAAAAAGCTCCCAGCAGTATGGGCACATCAGCACAACCATGACATCTTCTAAGAGAGAATTGCAGCAATAAGTGCCTGGAGTTCTCCTCCAAGAACAGTTTTCTTCTGGGTCCCTTCCTTTTCTCCATACTCTTTTCAGGATTACAGGATGTTATAGTAATGTTTAGGAACCATAAGCAAAGAGAAAGAGCCTTGTGTTTCAAGTACTGCATAGCCTCAGAACTAAAACTGCCCCAAGCAGTTTATCCACACCAATCTTCCCTTCATTTTCAGAAAAAACAAAAATCCTTCTCTGCAGGCCTGGCAGACATAGCCCTCTTCCCTTAAACTCCCTGTGCTTCAGCCTCAACTCCCTTCCTTGTTCTCTCTGTTTGTTCTGACCAAGCAGTCCTATGCTCTGAGCTGGCATCTCTTTGGCAGTTTTGGACACAGGAGCCAGACTGAAAGAGAGCTACGCATGAGGAAACTGCCATCCAGCTCATGAATATCAGTGTAGCACTGCCCTCAGATTTCCCATGCACAAATAAAGCCCTTTGTGACAGTATTCCTGATTGACTTCAGCTGAAGGAGAATTCCCCTAATGCCAAAAGAGAATGTCCCCCTGGATTTCCCAGGGAAGCACATCTGCCTTCAAAAACACAAATCTTATTAAGGATTTCAAATTCTGGAAAGCGAAAGAGTTCTCATGATATTTGATGAGGGAATCAAACAGAATAGTAGTCCCAAAAAATACAGGTCTCAGAAAATGGACTAGAACCAGGCCTTCAAATCTGCAATGGAGCATAAATTCCCAGAAGGTTCTTCTGCTGGTAAAAGGATTCTGCACACTTAGAATTAATGTAAAACTTAATTAGAATCTCTGTGAAAAAAAAAAATCCATTTGGAGGTAATTATAAAAAGGAGGCAGTTATAACAATTATTTATCAACTCTATTTTTGGAAGAGAAATCAGGGGCCTCATTCTTGCAGGCATTCAAAAAAGTAACCAGCACTCAGGTCCTGCTGGCCAGCACAGAGACTCTGAAGGGTTTCCACCTGCTCTGATCATGTAGCGGTTTTGGTTCAACCTCCACTCAGCCAGCATTACTGATGAATAACCAGCTGAGTTATTCCACAACACAACTGTTATTTCAGGACCTCGGCCTATTGCCTCACTTGTGGGCCACTCTGCTTCACCACCACCCCCATGTCACTGGGAAATCTGACTTCTTCCCACAGAGCATGCGGCATCTGTGTTGCCTTGTGGCCACAGGACAACACCACCAGCCTGCCGACAGATGTCCTGATGCTGTGCAAATTTCAGCTGATACGTCATGGAGCACAGGGGGCTGGTTATCAGAGCGCCAAAATCCTGCTTCGTGTGCGTTGGAAAAATATCCTATAGACAATGCTCTTGGGAGCCATCTACTGGCATTTAGGAATTAACCATTTGCATGTCCGCAGAGAAATTAAAGAACCACTTGTGACTTCACCACGTCAGGGTGCCTCCTAAGCTCCTGCATTCATCACTTGAATCTTTTGAGGGATCCCCTGCAAGCTGGATATTTAACCATAGCTAAGCATTATAGACCTATTTATTAGTTATTCCTAGCAGCTCATGCTCAATGTGCTACTTAAATGTTACCATCTTTCCTAATATGCTTGGACCCCAAAAGATGGAAAGCACTGTAGAAGCCATGTTACTTTGATGCTAAATGCAAAGCCCTAGTAGGAAAACTTTGGACAAGTAGGAGGAAATTCCAGGCCACACAGAAAACTCAAATACCATCATTTGAAGACTCAATTCCATGACTGGAAACATGGTAAAGAAGCCAAATGAATTCCCAGGAACTGGGTGGGAAGAAGGTAGCTTCAAGTTGCTGTGGAACATCACCACTGGGACAAGAACATGAGAAGCATGTGGATGAGCACTCAGTGAAGGGCTGGTCTTCCCCTACCACAGCATGACAGTGTGAACACAGCCCCTTGGGCTACTACAGATATATTGCAGGTGTCAAACTGGGAGAGAGCAGATGCTGATTATGCTATATCTCATGCTCGGATGGTTTAAATTGCTTCCCTACTAAGTGCAGGTCCAAAGGCAAGGAAAGATTCCCAGCAGTATTGTTGTAAGGGCTGAGGGTAATTAGAGGGGGGAAAAAAGTACATGTTCAGAAAAAGTGGTTACCTTTCCAGGAGAGAAGAATTTTCTGGCACAGGGATACGCTTACAACCCACAACAGTTCCCTAGCCTGAGGGCATGACCCAGTTGCATTTATGTTATACAGAGGACAGACCTGCCAGCAACCATCCTCCATCCACAATGCAGGGAAGAGTGTGGCCAGCACATGCAGGTCCCCTGCCCTCAATGAGCAGAATTTCAGATGGAGGTAGAACATGTGCTTCAAATGGGAGCCCTGGCACCTACCAGCTCATGCACTGTGTGGTTAACTAGCAGATTAAGAAAAAAGTCTGGGGCAGTCTCCCAGGACAAAGAGTACAGCCAGACCAAAACTGGTTCAGAAATAAAAATGTCTTCCAGGAAGGTTTCAAAACTAGTGCCTGGGGACTAACAACAAAGTACCAGGAAACCAGTTAAGAGGAAGTGATTCATGTTTATCCAATTAGATTTTGCATGGCAGAAGGTTTTCAGGGCATTCCAAGAGCCTAGCAGACACAACACAGGTGGATACCAAAATAGAAAAAGAGAAGATAACCCCATATTTTTCCTGTGGGGATATTGTGCTGTAAATTCATAAACCAAAGAACAGAGGTGAGAGCCATGAAGTAATGTCATTGCAACACAGGTGCAATATTTATTAACCAAAAAGACATTAAATTTGTTTACATATACACAGATGAAAAGGATCTTAGTTATCACACCACCTGCCAGTTACAAGAGAAGATGGCAGCCTAATATATATATATATATCCAATTCCACTTGTGTTTTGTACTTGGGTTTAGATTTAAAGCTATGTTATTTTAAAATTGAAAGTAGACCCAAAAAAGCCCTGCTCATATATCACCTCTACATCACTGCTCAGTTTTCAGTCAGCTATCATTAAAGCACCAATTCTGCATTAAGACCTAAAACGCTGCCAATTTTCTATGTCCTTTGTCAAGGTCCAGTAAATTTCTTGGTGTAAAGTGGTGCTGTTTCACAGTCCAGCAGTAGTAATGCTCCACGTATTTGGGGTTTTTCCCCCCCTCCTCTCTCTTCATGTCGTTTTCTGTGCCAACTTGTTTTAGTGAGGCTGTCTGGCATACTTTCCATTCCTATTAATGGTTTAAAAGAAAGCATTTTTCATCAAATGAAAGCACTTTGAAAATAAACAATTACGAAGAAGAGAAAAATATTTTTTTCTCCTTTTGAATGTCAGTTTTGGAGGGCACTAAATTAATTTTTGAGGTGCTTAATATTGCTAAATTTAGAAAGTCAAGTAATAGCAGTTCTACATGGGCCAAAGGATGATCTAAGGATGAGGAAAGCAATATATCTTTTTAATAATTGAAAGAGCTGGAAATGTTCCCACAGTGAGAACAGACTTAGCAAATTTCTCTGCAAGCAAGACACTTAGATGCATGGAATATTTCAGCTACAGTAATAATCCTGCAATGTTCTGTGCTGGAAGTGGAGGTCAGCCTTAAGGGAATTATATTAGACATACAGTCAGACAAGGCAGGCACCCTGGGGAATAGCTCCTTGCATAAATACAAACACACCACCTGCATGCATGTCATTGCTTCCATGATGCCACAGCTACCCCTTCTCGTCTCTTCTCTCTACCTGCCTTTTAGAAAACCAGAATTTGCTGCCATGATATAAGTATCCACAGCTTTCCTTTATGTGTAAACGTCATTCCACATGCAAGTCAACACGAAGCAGATGGGACAACCATTCTCAAAACTACCCAGGGTGGCGCAGCCAGGCTGTTAATGCACAGGTCTGCGTTTAGGACTGTGCTGTCTAGCCCCATCACATTGGGAACTCCAGGTCAGATATTCTCAAAGAATATAAAATAATTTAGGCTCCCGAGAGAGAGGGCATTTCCTTGGACAGGTGATTTGATGTCAAAGCCTGATTTACTGCTTCTCACCACAACCCATAGAGAAACACCCCCAAGTGTGATCATCCATCTTGGATGACTCAAGTTCAACAATGCAAGTCCCTCCCCTACCCAGCAGTAGGTGATTCACCCCCAGAGCTCTGAACAGACCAGCTCAGGACTTAAGATGGAAAATTCTCTGTGCAGGGCCCAGCTGTTTTGGTACAAAAACCACAGCTTTTAAAAATCCACAAACGCAACCTGTGCAGTTTTTTGGAGAGTCCACCCGAAGCTGTAAGTCTCCACCCTCAAGACACGTGCAAGGCCAGCTGAGTTCCTGAGGGAGAGAAACACCATGGCCAAGTCCAGACTGGAGCATGGTCTGGGTTTTTTTCCATTCACAGCAGAGTGCCAACATATTTGAAAAAGCAGCTCAAATCAGATGTTGTTCAGGGATCCAAGGAGCACCACACACACATACCTCGTTTTGGTTCCCCTCCCAACACAAGCTCTTATATTATGAAATCTAACCACAATTACTCTTTTATAAAATACTGCAGTGTCAAGATCCTGCTGAGTCCCAAGTCTGAAATTTTAAAAAAAGAACATTTACAACTAATCTTGCTCATTTGGAGCTCAACCACAGAGACCTGATTTACAGCAACCAAGGAGTTGATACAGCTAGAATAATTCCAGACTGATGAAGGACCTCAGCTGCAAATTACTACTGTTTTGCCCACTCTGTCTTAAAAACTGCTAGCTTCCAAAAATGTAGCTCTTGCAAAGACAGCTTGGGTGAGGGAAACAGGATTTCTTGTTCTTATATACATTCTTAGAGTGATTTAATACACATAAACAAACTGAACTTGGCCTTCAAACCATATCCCAACAAGTTACCTTTTTTTTCCTGGTGATACTGGACAGTGAACACCGGAAATTTAGCAACAGCTCATTGAGTGTATGGGCCCTGTTTTTCTATTATTTTTTGTTTACGTTACAATTCATTCATTGTATATATTACTACAAAAACAGTGAGTAGAATAGCAGAAGTTGGAGGCTGGACATTTGCAGCCTATTCTTGGCTGTGTGCAGACATGCTTGTCTTACCTTGGGTGAGGTAACCTACTACCCTCAGCTGAGCTACTTCTGTGATAGGTGCACTAGGTACCTGTTCCAGAGGATGTTGTGAACAAGGTCTCCAAGTGCTTTGAGATCCTGCAAAGGATGGCAATGTATGAAATATAAAGTGTTTAATAACTGGGAACCAGAAACAGAAGGACAAACCAGTCACAAGTGTTGCACAGATATTTTTTTGAGAGAGGACAAGCAGGAAATACAAAGAGAGAGCTCGAGCTTACCAAACTCAGTTCTGCTTGCTGATCTGTACCTCTGAACATCTAAGCCAGCAGCTTCAGTTCCAGGCTGAGCACCAGTTTGCCTGCAAACTGCAATGAGGTACAGCTGTTCATCAGGCCAAGAAATCCAAAGGAGGATTCTCGCCAGGGATCTTGGGGTTTTATGAGGCACTGAGTGGTGACAGCATCTCTGGGCGCTGGAAACACATGGAAACCTGCAGGCACGTGACTGCACTGAACAAAAAAAGATGGTTTCACTTCTGAACTCCTCAAGCCTCCAGACAAAAGGCTCTGCAAATGTTCCAGCAAGATATCCCGGACCAAACACATCCAATTCACTGGAGCAGACAGTAACGTTTTAAGTTACTTTCACAGAATGTACCTAATTATGTCATCACAAACTATAAAGGCTGTAAGAACACATGCTAGAGCCAATATCTTGACATCATGCACACATGCTTAATGTCTTACTAAATCTTACAAGAGCGAGAATAACATCTTTGTTTAACAACAAAGAAGCAATGCTGGGTTTACTTATCTTAATCACCTTATGTATAAGATTATTTTTTCTAGAAATCCCTGCTCATACAAATGAATGTTTGCTGCAATGTCACTACAATCGTGCTGTTTTTCACTTGCTGTTTAATTTTCCTTCTTCTAGAAGAAAATTCTCAATGTGCTTCACAGACACTAGATCAGGTATAGTTTCTGTTTCCTTTTTTCTAATTATTCACGTAAAAATAGGACTATGATTAAATGAAACAGTGTAATATATCCAAAATAACTACAGCAGTAACAACTAGCCAATATTTTAAGCTGCTTCTGTAAGGAGTTAAACAAACAAAGCCATTAAGCAGGAATAATCTGAATGTTAGGAAATGTTTGTAGAAATCAAATTTGGGACTTGACATTTTAGGTATCTGCACCCAAATCCTGATTCCAAGCACAGGTTTAATGCAATCAAAGTAACCAACAGAATTTTTTTATCCCATGCAGTCATAACAATCTACTTGAGAACAATCTACAGATTGAGACAATTTCAGTGATGGAAAAAATCATGAAAACCCTACACTGTTCAGAAATCATTTAAACACAGGAAAATTAGGCTCAAACCCATCAAATATGCTATATTTTAAAGTACCTTTGAAGAAAACGCACATGTTAAATATACTAAAAAATTCGATAAAATACTTGAAAAATATGAGCATGAGAAAAATAGTTAATATAAACAATGTTCCAATATGCACATTCATCTCCTACATTAACATCTCCATATCTTACCCGACCACTAATTCTTCATTGGAAGCATTCACCCATTTCCACATTTTACATGTATGGCTTTTAGACAAACTCCAGATATTCTGTCCTTAGTTAAATGATAATATCTGCTGGGTATATGGTTGAAACAGCAAGACAAAAAAAATTTACCAGGGTAAACCCTTAGTATTCAAACCCATCATTTCTCCAAAGCTCCCTATATTTATCAGTGTCATGACCAATGGATGGGTGGTACAAATAGGAGGGACCAGAGGTAAATCCCCCACTTGGATATGTTCCTTGGGAACTGAAAAATAATAAATAAGGTAGTGATGTGAAGAAATACTTGGGGAGCAGTGTTTCAGGGCTACATCTGGAAAACGGTCCAGAGAAATGAACAAGAATGTTCAAGAGGAGTATTTATGGCAAATGCAAGCAAGAGCCAAAACACAAGGTATCCCTCAGAGTATAGGGCCGCAAAAGAAAGAACAAATTTTCAGCCTCCAACCTGTCTTGGCTCACCAAGCTATCCCTGAAGACATGCTATAAAGTGGCAAGTCTCTGTTGCAGACTTCTGTAAGGCAGACAAAGCAAAAAGATAAAACCTTGTGTCTGAGGCACAGACCTGCACGAGACATGCCCCGAGGACAGCAGCAATACCAAAATTGTCTCTTCTTGAATCTCCAGCTGTCCAGCCTCCAGGCACCCGCCTCTACAACCTTTAGGCATACCAACAAATGGAAGGTGACAGCTACACTCCTCCTCTTCATTCCCTTCCTCTAACACTGGGAGCAACAGGCAAGAGAGTTGGGCCAAAGCAGCAGTCACTGTGGATGAACACTGCCATTCTCCTGAATCTCACAATGGCAAGTTTACCCTGTCTGTGGCTATGCACTTGCCGGGATTACTCTCTGCCTCCTAACATGCTCAGTTTGCCCCCACTCTTCACTGCCTGTTTTGCCTGGCAGTCAGGTTTCAGGGTTTTGTCCTTTTTTTTTCATACCTACTTGACACAGTGCACTGACCTCAGCCCAGCCAACAACTCTGCCTTGGCCAAGAAGCTCAGAAGTGAAGTCCTCACAGCAATTACTTTGTCAGCTCTCTTAACCACCTCCAACAATGAGTTCTGATGACTTTCTAGCTAAATATGTCCTTCCTCCTATTCCTTTTTCACCCTCTAGATTAGAGAAGATGTTAACATAGGGATGTTGGAAAGCACATTATGCCCCCAGCAGGTTCTCAAGGCAACTTGACAGCAGCAAGTTCTCAATTTCCCTGATTATACCCCAATGAATTTGCATATTAATGGAAGAAGAATCAATTACAAATTTCTATTTAACCTCATAAACTTCACAGGACAGATCATGAAAAGAAGGTCTTTGGAAGCCTTCAATTTTTAATTTGAAGCCTTAAACAAAAAATCTATTCTGAACTGGCTTAAAGTACCAGAAGATTTAATATACCACAAACTGAAGAAGTACACCTGCATTGTTTTTGTTTCAAATAATTCAATATTAGTCTGATTATAATTACTACTTCTAATCTTTCAAAGACTTAATTCAGTTTTTATATATATTAGTCCCAGCCTAATTGAACCAAGATATTTTGAATTGGAACACACCATTATAACCACGGGTCCAGCTCTCGGAGTTGTTGTTCTATTCCTGGTGGTATCCCACACAAGTGTGTAAGGGAGCGTCCTTCTCCCTCACTTAGCAAGAGTGGTCAAATATGTCATAGTTGTGCATATATTTTCAGAATTTCAGCAGAGAAAAGAAAACACTTGATATCAGTTCTTACGCCTTGAAATAACATACTTGCCAGTTACAGTGTTCTGTTTGAACTACAGGGATATCCAGAGAGCTCTGATGCTGTAACACAAGGTTCATGAAATTGGCTGGCAATTTTAGCATCATAAACCACAAGAGAGCATATCTGCTTATGTATTCAATCAAGCAGGATTTTTTTTTTTACTTATTATATAACATGAATTGTGGTTGTAAATTCATAAAAGTACCCAATGGTTTTTATATCATTTTCTGTCATAAAAGAGATGTTGGCCTTTTGGCTACGCTGCACAGGAAAGAGCTGGAAAGAGATTCTTGTGGATAAATGAGTTCTGAAACTGGAATAGTGACAGCCAGGTCTCACTGAAACACACCTGCACTAGACAGGACAATTCATGCAAGAGAAAGGCCTAAGGAGCTGCTGCTCTGACTTTTAGCTGACTGCATCACCTTACTGGAGGTGTTCTCCTGGACATCATGTCACGTCAGTGTGACCTGGATACAGCAAATGAAGCCCTTGGCCAAGTTCTCATGGATACTTCTGGATGAGAGGATGAAAGAGGTTTTCAGAAAGCTACAGCCTGTGAAATCTGAAAAGAATGTGAAAGTGGGGATGGCACTGGACAATAGCAACACAGACAAAAGATGACTCATGCATTAGAGTCCAACTGTCCAATTAGGAAACTATTTGTACCCTTTTATTGGCTAACATCCCTCCACCAACTGCATGGAAAACTAGAAAATGTGCACAAAATGTGCTCTAGCTAAGATGCTCCTAGCCTTATGATAGCCTTTGCATGTGAAAGAAAATCAACTCTCGATTTCCTACTTCAGAAGTAGTTCAAGTGGACTGAAGAAACTGCCCACTTGGGAATAATCTTTCAACAACTAATTCCAACATCATTTTGCAAGTGGGATACTCCCCTTACTTCCAGCAATGCTGTTAGCTGGGAGGCCTGGATGCATTAATGCATGTGCACAAAAGAAAAATGTTTCCATTATTTGCCATTTTTACCAGAAGAAGAATCTTCTAGAAAAAAAGGTTGAAATCAAGGCAAAATAGCTTTTCATATGAGGAACAGAACAAAGTCATTAGCTATCCCAGAGGGTGCATTTGTGTGCTGTCCCACAGGGTTTAAAATTCCTGACCTGTAAAAGGAGGGAAGTCTGGATTCCCTTCTCATTCCTGTCATCTTTATCTGCTCTCTCTGCATAAGTAGGTATGCTTACAAAGAGCCACTTTAAAGGAAATATGCTCAGATCTCAATGGATGTCCCTTTTGGCACTGAAGATATATTTTAATGTATAGTAGCACACACTGTGGCAAAATAAAAAAAAAGAAAAAATAAAAACCTTGCTCAAGTTCCCCAAGCCTTTGCTGTGAGCCAGAATAGATTAAGGAATTTCAATAAAGAGAAGCTTTGCTTTGATGTTTTTTATCTGAGTGTTGCTTAACTATGTGACTCTTGTGGACACCTAGCCACACATCTCAGAGGACAAAAGGAAAAGAAAGGAGCATGACATTTGCAGTTGTAGTGCAGCAGAACAAGCTACAACTTAAATCGTCTTCCTGACCTAGCAGGCAGGTAGAACTCTTGCATATACATTTAAACACTGCAACATCTTTACTTGCTCTTTCACAAGGACAGAAGAGGAAGGAAAAATATGTCTGACTTCTGTCTTTACAGACGAACCTTTGTCCAGGGTCTGCTTCTTAGCAGGAATCACAGCATTTCCCTTGCTGAGCACTTTCCAACCCCAAAGCATCCTTCATTAAATGGAGAAATGCAGCAACTTATATTAGGCAGAATAAAGTTGCAACCTGCACCGAAAATGCCTCTGTAATTCATGCTGCTTAAATCATTAGTTATGTAGGATCTGGCAAGTCAACAAGCCTTGCTCAAATTACAGAGCCTCTTTAATTCTGCCTTTTATTAGTCTTTTTCTACCTACTTTGAGGACACTTGGCCCATGTTCACAGTTCAGGAGCTAGAGGAACAACCTCCCAAAGAACTAAATATTTAACTGATTAAAAGCACGAAATCTTTCTGATAAGCCAATGTTTTTGTGATATTTTAGTACTCCCACAATGAACACTAGGTCAGAAGAAAATCATCAGAAACAAACAAAACATGAAGAAATAGGACTTGGAGCTCATGTGCACGTGTGAAATCCTGAAGAACATGGTTTGTTTCTTTTAAGGGTCGCAGGTCATGACAAGAACAACCCTTCTAGGAGCTCCACTTTGAGAGTACTGAGAATGTAGTGCTGGTCTCCAGCATTTCCTTTCCCTATGCGTGTTCAGTTTTCCACCTATGAATTGGAAAAGGAAAGATGGAAATTTTTCAGTTGGACCAAAGATATAAGAACCAGGCACCACTGACTAAAGCCCATTTGCTTTCAAAATCCATGCATTCTCTGGTTAAGCTCTTTAGGTCACAGCTGCTGACCTTTATTTTATGTACTGCAAGGCTATTCCAAGCAAAGCAACAGTTCTGTATGATGCTCTTTTACTAACAGGGCTGGACAGAAAAATGCCTGAGGTAACAACACTAGATGTTATTCAGGCATGGAAAGCAAGTGCCTTTCCAGGGTTTCCCTCAAGAATTAGCCTCTGGAGCACTCATGCACCTGGCCTTGCCAGGGAGGTGTGGTACTGTGGGTGTTTCTCATGCCTAAAAGATGAGTCATAACTTCAGCCTACAAAAGCAAACCTAATGAAAGGTGAGATTTTTCTTTTCCTTGCCACCCTTTGACATGTTTCTGCGAATATGCCCAGTTATTGGAACAAGTACAGCCAGGCAGCATCTGCTACTGCTGTCCAACGATCGAGAGGAGCTCATGCCAACATACACTTTACTTACAGGCACTTCTCCTTAGTAATGCTGGATAATACTTTGTAAATAAATAAATGTACCAAAAGCACTTAGTCTTCATGGTGAGTAAGACTAGAGGAAGCCACTGGAGACATAAACACTGGCACATGGAACTTTACTTGTGACCTGTCTGTTCTAACATCCTGCCTCTGGCCTGAGCCATCTACTGCATGTCTTAGAAAAAGAAATAAGAAAATCTGTTAGAGGCAAGGTCTTTTGGTCGGTTTGGTTGGGATTTTTTTGTGGTGATCAATAGATGTTAAACTATAAAGCTTGAGGTAGTATTTCCACCTGAAAAGTTTGTTAGCATTAACAGCTATAATTCTGGATATTCTGGTTATTTATACAAAACTGTTCAATCCCTTTCTAAATCCTGCTAAATCCTCTGGTCCCAGCAATGCCTTATGGCAACCATTTCCACAGTGAAATCACATCCATAGTCAGGGGCTCCCAGGCTTGCTGCCATGGAGTTGGTTAACACAGCAGCTCTGCAGGCCTGAGGAGGCTCAGCACTAGTTGGGACTCTTTGCTACAGGACACAGTGAAATATCAAGAGCAATACCATTCCATCAGCCCTGCTGGGAAGCAAGGTGCAAAAACCAAGGCAGATTTTGGCTTCTGTCTGCCAAATCAACTCAGAGTAATTTTGCTGTCTGCATCAAATGTCTACATCAGTATAGTCCTGTCCCCATTCCTGGTACTTAGAGCAGAACCCAAAGCTCTGTGACATCTCTCAACACTCACGGATGATCCAGGACTTCTGGGTTCCAAAATCCTCTTTAGTTAGGATGGTTGGCAAGCAGCCTATACTTGAGAAATAGAGCTATTGCTGAAGCAGTAAGCTTACAGCTTGGGCTCTAAGGCTTTATTTCAAAGTCAAATCAAAATAGACCAAGAGAAAGGTACTTCATTTTTGACTTGCCATAGAAAACTTAATCTTGTTTTTTCTCTCTCTCTGTATTTTAAATGGAGACAAGGTTTTAATGTCTTTTCAAAATCCAAAGTTTTACACCTGTGCCAAACATATGCTTGGAATTCATGTAGTCATTCCTGTAGTAACTGCAGGACCAGTGAAAGTTACACTTTGCCCTAAAGAAGTACAACTACAGCCAGGATTTTGTGCATGGACTTTGGGAGGCTTTCTCTCAAAATAAGAGGTGAAAATGGGAAACCAGGGACCATAGGCATGATGTGACACACACAAAGGTTTATCCTCATTATGATTTGTTATCACTACTGCCCACTGTTCTGAAACAATTAAAAGCAGCAAGTTGGCTTTGATGTGCCAGTTAAAGACTTGCTGCAGAGAGCCTGATGCAGTGCATACACACACCTCTGCTGAAAAGAGTTAGAATTGCTTTGTATTTGAATCTCCCCTGGTGGACTACTACAGAACTCTATAACCATATGTCAGTACCATTTATAAAAAGACTTACTACCTGGGCAGTTTGTGAGAGGTTCTATATTCTGGCAGTATGTTGGCTGCACTAACATTATAAAAAAAGTAAACCAAGGATAGATCAATGTTACTTATGATAGCTTAGGAACTGTCAGGCCTCTGCACAATGCCAGAGTCTCACTTGGAATCTCCAGAGGCTGACTATTAAAAGTAGTCAATGAAAAAATTCATGTTGTAGATGATTTTCTTAATATACTAAAAAAACCCAAAAACCAAAACAACAAAACAAACCAAAAAATAATAAAAAAACTCTTGCCTTCATCAAGGAGAAATTCTGAATGAAGAGAGGAAAAAAAGTAATACTTCCCCCAAATATTTTGTGACATGACATATTTAAAAAGTCATCAGTGTAATATCTGAGGTGAATCTCCTAGACGGAATTAAGACACTTTAGACTATGCCAGCATAAGTATTTCTGGTGGTTTTGGTGCTGTGCAAGGTCTCAGAGAAAGCTGAAAATTGATAAATCTGGAAGAAAAGAATGAAGTTCAAAAAAAAGGAAATAAAACCACTTTGGATCATTTTTTGAAAGTCTTGTGACATTTAGACCAATTTCAAGATATCTTGAGAGAGCATAGAGAGAAAACTTACAAGCTTTGAATACTTGGATTTGGCTGCCATGGACAATTCCACTGGCTTTCACATAGTTATGGGATTCAGATCAAAATCAATCTCCTTGTTGCAAGAATCTTTCACAAGCTTAATCTAGCCAACCTGTGAATTGTGCCCCCTGTATTCAACAAGTACTGCCTTTCTTTCTGTCCTTTCACTCATTCTTCCCTTTCTCTCCCACAACTCCCTGCATCTGCTTTGTGACTCACCAATCTACCCACACAAACAAAACTCAGCAGCAGCAACAAAAAGCAAAATGCTACTCCCGCAAAGACTTTTTTTGCCACCTTATTTTCCTCTTGATTTCTCTCCCCTTCCACTACTGTTCACCATTTGATTTGGTACCTCTGTTGATGTCCTGACTGCAAAAGGCTTTTCAGACAAAGAAAGTTGAGGCATCTCACTTCCACATTCCATACCTTACCCAACATAATTACCTCTATACCTATGCCAGATGGCATAAGCTATCCTATTTGTCCCTGGAATGATGGTGGATACTATCTGAGGGATGCTTTACAAAATAGAATGTATCATCCAGGTTTAATATTAGGATTGGAAAAAAAAAAAAAAAAACCCACCAAAAAAACCCAACCAAACCAAAACCCAAACACCAAAACCCACAAAAACCTCCAAAAAAGCATGATGCTAAGACTAGAGACTGCTAAGGTAGGAAAAAAAGTACAGTTATAAAATAGATAGATTTTAGTGCTTTCCAGAAACAGCATGGCAATATCTTCTCTCATTGACAAAACATCACCTACAGCAACATTTCTGTACGAGAATAGTAAACCCATGGTGACTCTGCTTCAGAAAGAACATTAGACTTTAAATCCTCCCTGAGCACGTTTATGTTTAGCAGTTTAACACAGCCCTGGAACAGCACAACAAGGACTAGATGCATATCTATACATACATACCTTGCAAATAACTTATAAACTTTATTGATTTTGGAAGACAAGGCCAGGCATTTCACGTTTCCCAATTTAAAACATCCCATGCAAGGGTTTGTTTATGACAGCACTAGGGGAATTATACATATTTATATGTGAGTTGCAGATTTTGACTCAAAGGAAGACTTGCACCAACATCACCCCTGCAGCCACCTGGAGGATGGAAAAACCACCATACATGTAAAAAACTGCAACCTTTCCTTGAGTTGCTTACAGTGGGAAGCCAATAGACAGTGTCTCCAGGTGCATGTTCATCATGGATCAGATATTTGCATCAGATGGAGAGAGAGAACATCTCTTCAAAATATGCAGGACATAATAGGCAGTGTTAAGAATCCTACCCATACGTACTTAGATCCAAACCCTCAAGGAATTCAGCATAGAAATTGCATTTCATGGAATTATTCTTCTGGTAATGAAGAGAAAGAGGAGTGCCAAAGCACAGGTTGCAGCAAAGGACACTGACTTCTTTTTCTTGTTCCATGCAGTTTTACTCATTTTCTCTGCCTGCTTGTAAACCCAACAGCTGAAAAATCAGACCATTCAATGGCCCATTTTCCCCTCTGACTTCACCTTTTTATGGTGTGCTTTTCTGACCTTTCACTGTAAAACCTGCTCCAGTTTGTGCCACAACTCAGAGGACTTGTCCTTCAGACCACACTTCTCAAAATAAATTCTCAGCCTCAAGGAGGTAAAACCTTTGATTTGATCATCTGTGCAATTATATGACTTACATGTACGTGCAAACCATTTCAGGGTAAGCAGAATAAAATATTCAATAAATATAACCATAGGAGTTATTTTGTTGCATGGAAGCACATATTGATCAAGTACTAATTATCATGAGCTTGAAAAGGATCTTCCATACTTGTCTTACTTCTCAAGGAGGAAACAATAATTCTGTGGCTCTGCTATGGGTTTGGTCTATCTAAAATATTTTTTGTCATTCCAAAGTTGTGATACTACTAAATTAAAATTACTAAAGAGAAAGAATAATTAGACATTAGGAAATAGAATCCCCATCAAAAAAAAAAGGAAAGACCAGCACATAGTTAAGGAATTAAAAGAGCAGTCAATCCCTGAACAATATGATAGATGGCATTTTGTCCTGCAGTAAAAATGGAGCTAAGAGAAAAACAAATAGCACCTGGTAAATGAGACACTGAGCACAGGAGTACATTCAGGTCCACACTTGACAAAGGAACTCCATATGAGGCAGTTGGCTACTGTCCATAGTCAAGTCACAGTAAACTTCAGAGAGCCTCAAGGAAGCATCCCTGTACTGCCCTAATCTAGGACACAGTGAAAACCAAGGATCCTTAGATCCTTGTGTCCTGCATCATTTCAGGTGTGGTGTTGTCATATACAATCATTTAATTTTGAAAGTCTAGGAACAGCAAAGAGATTGTTCCTTACAAAATGAAGCTTCATCAACAGGCAAAATAAGAGAATGGGGAAGCAGTTCTCTTTCCATTCCCTATATTCCCTCTTCCTGCCTTGTTTTACTCCCTCTCCATCTTCTGCTTAGAGACCCACAGACCAAACCAAACTGGCACTCCAGATTAATGAAAACAGCCCAGAAGTAACTCAGAAATTTCCTTAAACATTTGAGATGAGGCATCAAGAACAGAAAAATCCCTTTTGTCCTTTGCATTCCTCCACGAAAAGCACATAATAATTAACTACCAAACATCATGCAAGCTTTTAGCCAAAAATAGGTTGATTGATATATTATGTGTTGGCTCATCTTATCTAAGCCTCATGAAACAAACTCCTTGCTGGTTTGGTTTTTTTTTTTCCCACTCTTGGAATTATTTATATTATTTGCCATTTTTTAGAAAAAAGCTAGTACAAATACAAACAACCCAGATACACTCCCTTAAACCACGAACAAATCATTAACTGAGTACCAAGTTAATAGCTTAAGAATATAAAGTAAAATATATTGTAACAGAAGTGATAGAAAGAAAAAGATTTAAAGGGCATGGAACTATTAAAACTAGTTTTGAGACAGCTCAATGTGAAATCAACCAGAAAATGATCATTCCACAACTATAAATACAAGTACTAAAAACAAAACAAAGTCTCTAGCTTAGTGAAAAAAAATCCATAAATTAAAAAAAAAAACAAAAAAACCAACCACCCCCTAAACCATTTCAGGGGAAAGTATTTAATGCAGCTATAAAATCAGGGCTCTGTTTTCTTTATATTAAGTGTAGCTTTGATTGAGTTTGTGGAATTAAACCCTAATGTTATTGTAAGTAAAACACAAGGAGCTGGAATTTGTGTTTGGCATATAATGAAGTGAGTCACAAAGCCAAAGGATGTGATATGCCTTTATATGGCTTAGTTAGGGTTACTTTTGATGCACTGTAAAATAAAAGTATTCTTTATGCAAAGATACAAGAATCTTTGCAAATATGCATATAGACCTCACAGTTGAATATTCGGTATATATGGACTGTGACCTGTAAGTACAGATTGGCATGTATAACACATTTGGGGTTTGGATGGACATGTCTGATATTCTCAATTACTTTGTACCAGACTGAAGGAATACATCATTTTAGGGTTTGGGTTCTTTACAGCTTTTTAGGTGACCTACTGCAATTGATCGTGCCNTAACAGTTCTGTCATTTGTTCAGCTGTAGTGGTAAACTGAGATGCTACAGTTACTCTGAGTTACCCTGTAATCTCAATCCTCTCAAAACCCTCTGCCTGGCCTACCCTGCTATATTTCCCATCATGAACCAATAAAGTAGACAGGATGTGTAAGGAATCTATGTGACAGAAAACTAGTTGTAACAAATCTCAGACTTACAGAAAAAAAAATTAAAAGGTCAAAAAAGCATATTTACTGGTGCCCAAGAGTCTAAACATGCATATTAGGCAGTGGCAAGTAGAGGAAAGTTCTCTAAATGATGAAACTGCCAGTCAGTGTATGAAAGCTACTGCAATGCACCCACATTGCAATTAATGTAGCTAAATGTCTGATTCCAGACTCACTGTGGGTCCGGTGCTTGAAGAGCCAACATAAAATGACTGGGGTTAAAATAAGGACAGCATTCACTATCAGCTGCACCAAGATGACAGTTAAGACAGCAAAGAGAGAAAAGCCAAGAATCATTGAGTAACAGCAATGAAAGGAGAGCTGCAAGAGTAAACAAGTGCCTTTGTTTTGTGTGGAAATGGAATGTTTCTTATGGAGACAACTTTGAACTTGATACAAGTAACGGACAAGCAGTGGTGGCTCAGAAGAGCCACAGCCAATTCAGCATACAAATGTACTACAGCAGCTCCATGTACTGTTCTGAAATCTGCATTCCTTCTCCTTGCTAGCTATCCAATAATGTTCTATTTTTCTGCAGGAAGAATCTACTCTGCACCTGTTGTTACTAATTATAATTTCAAATATAAATTGAAAAAGACAAGGATATATTGGTAGAAAGCCTACTGCAAAGATTTAATATCTAGTGTAGACATATTTGTGCAAACTGACATGCACTGGTACTCCACTGCATGTTTGGTCACACTGTATGTGGGCCTTTATGAATCTGAGTGGTCCTAGAATGACTCTGTGAAAGCAAATTGGTTACCCACAGGTTTCTAGAGGAGATTATACTTAAGTGGTTTCTCTTTTTGGTTTAAGGATATACAAGTGATGATATTATCAGTGCAAGTAATGATGTAGAGTATTCTGTAGGCAAAGAGTATTCCTACTTAGTTCATCAGCATGCCATGGTGAAAGACTGGAACAGAGGCCATTATCACATAAAGATCCGAACCTCTCAGTGGGATACACCCAAATAACCCCATACTGGGAGCTGTAACACTTGGAAAGAGGGATCAGAGAGATCACAGGAGCGGCTTTCTCCTGTGCCTTCGAATAAGGACCTGCTATACAAAAAATCGCTAACAGCCCTAATAGAGAATCAAGGTCCTGCTGAGTACATTTTAACTGCTCTTCAGTGCTTTGATGCCGAGCACTTCCTGCAGAAAAAAGAAGGAAGTATGCTGATAAGATGAATACATCTCACTACCCTTTGCACATAACCAAGAGGCATAAA
>VXBB01010837.1:644357-659946 GCA_013399915.1 Illadopsis cleaveri
CCCCCCCCCCCGCAAAAAAAAAAGAAAAAAAAAAAAAAAAAAAAAAAAAAAAAAAAAAAAAAAAAAAAAAAAAAAAGTTAAAAAAAGAGAACTAAATTCCCTTTGGCTGAGAGGTCTGGCACATATGATCTGAACTCAGTTGCGACAACAATTACTTTCCCTGCAGAAGTTGGAAGGAACCTCTGGCTATCATCTTGTCCAAACCCCAACTCAAGCAGGGTCACCTAGAGCTGCTCAGGCCCATGTCCAGATTGCTTCTAAATATCTCTAAGGAGAGAGACCCCCAGGACAACCTGTGTGACTACTCAATCATCCTCACAGTAAGAAAAGTGTTTCCTGGTGCTCAGAGGGAACTTCCTGTGTTTCAGTTTGTGCCCATTGCCTCTGGTCCTGTCACTGGGCACCACTGAAAATAGCCTGGCTCTATCCTCTTCCCTCCCTCCCTTCAGGTGTTTTTATACTTTGATGTGATTTCCAAGCCTTCCTTTTTCCAATCTAACAGACACCTCAACAATCTTTCTTAAAGCTGGGTGTAAGCCAACACATATTTCTGCCACCTACACACATATACATATGGAAGTAAACTGGGACCAATTCATTTAATATTTCATCCAACAGACAAGATCATGACCCATAGTGGGGACTTTGCTAACTTATCTGTGAGACTCTTTGTCATTCAGACTGGGTAGACACCGGGTTTTATGTTTAAATATCCTTACATGAAACTAATTCATTTGTTAAATTGCTTATGTGCAAGTGTGAATATTACCATTTCAACTAGTTCCACTTCCTAAAATTAGCAGAATATAAATACATGTTTTCACACAAAGTTATCCTAAAATATTGGTTAGTACATGGTAAGGAAGAGCTATTGCATGATAAAGTACATACTAAAGACCTTGGCCCTGGGATCAAAATGTCTATCTAGACACCTATGGCAAGACAGAATTTTGCAAGTGAAAATATTTCAGCTAATAGCTGTATCTAATATGTTGGTGGTGGAAGACAAAATATAAGTATAGAGGCTTTAAGTTGCAAAGATAATTTTCCAAATACTGGTTTCATGAATCATGGCTAATATCACTGCCTGCCTTTGCCCACAATTGTGCAGGCCTCTGAATCATAGATCTCAACCTTTTGTGTGCTGCCTCACAGCATTGTATCAGTGTCTTCTATAATGTTTTAAAAATACCCCACAACTCTTCTGAAATGGTTTCCAGTTCTTCAAATTAAGTAGAGTCAAGCAGAAGCCTGGAAAGAGTCTGTGTTTGGAGTTTGATTACAGTTTAACTCCAAGAAATTTAAACCAATTTAGATAGCAAGACAATTACAAATAAGTGCTAATTCAATTTTGAGCAGGGATTTTTTTTCAGCGTACTCTACAGCACCTTAAAGCGAATTTGAACTTATACAAAAGTGGCCATTCCCAAAGTAAACATCCACTATCTGAATTCCAAATTTAAAGCTGGTTAGAGTTCAACCAATGTCATAGTCTTATGGAAGCATGTTTTTCCTTCCATCCCTTAAACTACACAAATCCATTCTTCATCTTTGATTCCATAAATTCAGTCAAGTTACTACTTGAATTTACAAAAGCACTTAATGTTAACAGATGTGGGTTTGTGTGTCTCACTAGGAAAATGCTGCCTCTTGAGGTAAACCGCCTGAAAGATGTCCAGAGAAGCCTAACAATGAATTTCTGTGGCAATGTACAGCCAAGCTCTCTCCACTCTCCAAGCTTAGCAAAAGCCTTGGCTCAATGAATTATTCAGACTTGGGCTCAGCCATTTACACCTCTGGCTTCATCACTATCGATGGAGCTCTCTTTGTTCTCTGAGTATGACCTGTTGAACATCTGACTTTAAAAGCTGGCCTCACCACACTTTGAGCTATATGCTATGTAGGAAGAACTAGTGTTTTCCAGGAAGCCCCAGACTTCCCACAGGAATACCAACCCAAATTCTGCATGAGCAGCTCCTGCCTGGGAAGTGAAGGATTAGCGTATACCAGTGCAGCTGATTCCACTCAGGGCTGCTACATCACCTTACTTAGCCACAAGAGCAGAAACACAGAACAGACAAGCATTTCAACACTTCTGGCTAGGGGATCTTGCCCTCAACACACATACTGATGCTTGTACATGGTCTCCTGGCTGTCTATACTCCTGTCCATCTGTTGGGATGGCATGACGCCAGCTAACAAGGTAGCACGCCAGCCTCACTAGCACAAATGTGCCAAATAAAGACAGGTCCTTTTGAATGCACTGCTTTCAGAAGACAGCAAGAGCCACATTCCCACTGAAGACAAATAGCAGGAAGCTCCTACTTATCCCCAGCATTACTAAAGTTATTTTAGGTTTGACCTCCCTTTTATTTTCAATATTCAAGCACCTTCCCAAAAATGGAAATCTTAACAAAGTTGTTAAATTGCTAAATTGCCAGGAGAAGCAGGCAGTATTTTAATAGACTCACTGGTAAGTCCATTGCATGCCTGCCAGAGGTCCGATCCCTGCATCTATACATCCCACTAAAATCCTTAGGAAAGAGCTTTCCCATCTAAATCTGCACAATTCTTCACTATTTTCTTTCTAATTGGCTCTACTCCTTCATATTTTAAGAGCATCTCTTCTCATTGAAAAAAACTATGATTTTTCAAGCACTGATTAGCCTCTTAAAAAGGACCAGAGTTCTTGCTGTTGGTAAGTATATAGGAAAGCCTTCACATCCAGTCACACTCCTTCAATTTTGTTGCATTCATAAAAGCAGAAGCTTTCCCTATACACACTAATTTAGAGGACTGGAGAATTGAAGACTCCCTGTCTTTGGAAGTTCACATGTGCTCAAGAACAACACAGCCTCAGTTCCTCAAGACCAACAGGTCTGAAGAGCCACAATAGACAGGGTTAAGGAAGCCAGATAGTTTGCCAGTTCTAGCCATTACTGAGCACTCTGGAAATACTGAAAATTCTCTCCTGAAAAGTTTTATGCCTAAGGTGTGTATTGGCCATGTAAAAAAGTTGGCCAAAATTTGAGTTGGGGTGAGGGGAGGGGAAGAAAAGGGATTCAGGTAATCAACATTGTGAAAAAGAAGCAGGGAAATGGAAAAGATAGTAAAGGTCTAAACAAAGCAAAAGAAGCAACATGAATTGATCCCCCCCAGGTTAACATTCAATCGATCACCAAGATGCTCCATCAGCCACAGAAAATTACAGAAAAGTTGGTTTTCCTTTAAGAAACAAAGCTCAGACAAAGCTACCTGTACACCTCCAAAGGTCTTTCCTAAGAAGTTATTTCTCTGAGCAGTACCTGCTGAGTTTACCAGCGAGTAAAGATTTAGTGAGTGTGGGCATCCTTCATGCTCTTACACAAGTACTGAGTCCATGCTCCTCAGACACCTCACAAATGGCCCCATGGAGGGATAGAATCAGAGGAAGGTGTGTCTCACAAAACAGTTGACTGACAAACCAAGGGCCCTGCCTGCCTCTCTCTGTATCAAGTACCTAGAAACATAACATGAACAAGATAGTGTCCTTCCTTTTCTGAAGTCATCACAGTAGCGGAGCCTTTTATTCTCTGGTCAGTTTAGCCCAGTTATTTAATTGCTCTGTCACTCAGACCCCACTGTTTTTGGTACTGGCACACTGCTGCCACTGCTGGACTGGGCTCAAGTAGAGACCATGTTATATGCTTCATAACTCCAAAGTGAAAGAACAAGTTCCACCCTACCCTTTCCCCTACAGAGATTCTACCCTAGGAGCAAAAATGAAAGACCTGAATCTTAGCCTTTAGTGCATTTTGTCACTAGCAGCCCTAAACAGGGATCATACTCAGAAGCATCATTTTTGATGGCAATAGAGTATGTGCTGGTGGGGGGAAATGGAGGGTGTGGAGACAGGCAGATCTGGAAGAGGTGTGCAATAGTAAACACAGTCAGCATGAAGGTAACCATCTGCTGGGAGGCTATTCTGACACATAAAATATTGAGCAAGCATGAATGAAATACAGCAAACCCCACCCGAGCACCAGACGCAATCAAATCTGACCCTCTTGAAATTTTTATTTGAGTTAATGTTACCTTTTAATAACCTTTCACTGCTCTCTGCAAAGATAACAGGTGTCATTAAAACAGCTGTCACCGTGCCAATCTTCCCTGAGACACCTATTTATTTGGATCTTTCAAGAGAAACATAAATGAAATCAGTCATTCTCTATTAGAGGGTTCTCAGGGACAGTTAGTTGATTGGCGTCTCTTACTAGTGGGCAAGTCACTGCAAGACACTTGTGGAAGACAGCATTTTCCCTGAAGTCTTGATGCTTTAACATCTGACAGGAATGTGTATATACGTATGGATTGATTTTTTTTTCTTTTTTTTTTCTTTTTTTCCTTTTTTTTCTTTTTGATGAATGATATTCTGTGAAATATCAGAGAGAAAAATGTCAGACATACATTGCATAGCAATCGAGGGCTAATGAAGATCCAGGTATTAAATCAATTAAGAAGTATCAAAAGCTACCTAATCATCAAGGAACAAAATTGGCACCACAATATGTAGTGAGTATGGGAAAGCCTAATTTACTAAACATACCCTGCAGTCACATAATTGCATGTAATTTTACCAGCATAATTAACTAATTTAATTACCACTTCTCAAGTGCATCAATTATTGACATTACAGAGTTTTCAGACAGCAGAATTACTGTGTGGTACATTCAGAGAATGCAAAATGCTTTGTATGCCTATTTTCCAGTCACAGTCAACAACTGAGGGAACACAAGCAGCAAAGGAGAAGGAATTACAAGTGCACCACACAGAGCACAGTTTAGCAGTCAGGTTTAAGAGGTGAACTAGACAGATCCATGTTTATGTGGGACTGAAAAGTCAACAGCAAATAACTGGAGTGACCAAGAAGACAAAACCTAAGCATGGTACTAAACCAGACAACTCTTATTTCTGAACAGCAAGGTCTAGTTTAAATCAAAACTACCCAGGAGAGATCTACCAGCCACCCTTATCTCTCAACCAAGGGCTTGATCTTACAGTAATATCTGCAAGGAAGTACAGGTGCACCAAGCTCCATTGGCCTCACTAAAAAGCCATAAAGATGTTAGGTCTGTCTGCACAAGTCTCAAAGAAGAATCAGAGCCCAAAGAGACTCAGACTAGGATGTAAAAAGAAACAGTATATACTTGAATAAAATCCAAGATGGGCCAGGGGGGTGTGTGTCTCTGTGTGTGAAAATACAAAGATAAAGTATGGATGCATTCTTATTAATTAAAATGTATCTTTGCCATGTGGGATCATTACTCAGACTTGGAGAACTATTGATCCCCCGCTTAATGTTTAGACACTTTATGTAAATCTTTGCATAAAACCCTTTTGTTTCAGCAATGAGCTTTTCAAAGTCAAGAGAGATGTCAGCATCTGCTCCCTATGGAGTCTTAAGAGTCAGTGTCAGTAAAAAATGGGCAGCGTCAGTGAAAATTATGCCCTGTGTCAGTAAATTTGTTAACAGGGTGGTTGGAAACCCTGGGAGCTGTGGTGTCATTTTCTTCTCCCATTGCCCTCTTGTACTTGACCTTTGCACAGCTGTTTCACAGTATCTGGAGATGGCTGAACTGTGAAATAGTGATTACAGGAAAGGGGGCATTTTAATGAGAAAATACAACCCAGAACAAGAAGAGGGCATTCTTTCAAATGCCAACCAAGATCTTTAAAATCTTTTTTGTCTTTCAGATTCAATTAAGAACAATCATGACAACTTCTCCTTTTAAAATCTAATGCCTATATTAAGTTACCCTTCTTAAGGTCATGAAAGCTTACTGGATTCATTGTGGTGATTATAACAAGCAAGCAGAGACACTTTGTTAACATAAAAGCCCAAATAGATCACCAACAGCCAGAAGAACCAAGTGAGGCCTGTTCCTCCCTCAAGTAGCATTGCAGAGATGGTGCTATAAACCTGTTGCAGTCTGTCCCTGTGAGGGCCTTTTGCGGAGGAAAAACTTATGCATGTGTTTAAATTTAAGCAATGGCTTAAGTTGAGCCACTCGATGTATTGTAGACAAATACTTATTTTGCTAGAGATAATCAAACTGGTCTGGTACAGGTGGCAGTAATGAACCTTCCTGCATCCTCCAAAAGCACAAGAAATCCCTTGATTCTTCTTCAATGGTTTCTCTGCAACAGCAAGACACAATCTAATCCTATCTGGACTTCTCACTCGAAACCACAACGTGAAAAATCAAGACAGTGAGAAAAAAGCACGTGTTGTGATCATAAGCAGCAGAAGGAAAAGAACGTAGGAGAAAGGAGACCACAAGTTTTTCAGAGACAAGATGAGTTTCTGTAAGCAAACCTGATGAATGATGCTCTTCATACTGCTCGTTCTGCAGGCTGCTCTCTGTACACCTGCCACGTGGCTGCTATCAGTAAAAGCAATTCCAGTAATGACATTGATGTGTGAGGGGCCTGCACTTGTGAGACACCAGGCCTAAAACATTATTCATTGAAGTTGTAAGTGGGTGGTGGAACTTAACCTGTCAGCTGAATTAGTGCATATAAATGAGCATAAACAGCAAAAAGAGTGGATGAGTCAGTAGCATCAGGAAGGAAGAAAAGATAAAACACAAAAATCCTCTTCATACACTGTCAGCCCTAGCAGGGATTGCCACACAACTCCAGCCTTCAAACATCCTCTCAAGTGACTGCAAAAACTGTAAAAGAATTGTGTTTTTGTCAAACACCAACAACAGTTACCCATCTGGGTACTGTATGCTACTGTATATACTCAGCAGTCTGAAATACCAATTGTTAATAAGGTAAGTTATGCATTACATAGACATCTGTATTTCAGATTGAAAAGACGTGAATTGAACAAACTACTGAAAACAACATCCCACACACATGCCATACACCGTGCAAGTGGTGTGGCCTGTCATATATTATTTGTGCAGTCACTGATCTCAGACTCTGTCAAGATGGGAATGTTTGGGGTTGGTCACAAATAAGGCTTTAACATGCTTCCCTCACAGCTTGCAAACAGAGCTGCCTACTTTCCTATTTCACAGAAACTAAGGAGTGAAAGTGGAATCAGACATTAATGCTCATCAGTAACGTACCATCCCTCCACCTGAATTGGAGATCAGACAGATTAATTGGAGAGAATAAGATGCTTTCTAAATTGTTCTTGCCACGACTTTACTTGAAATGCTTTTGCTCTCTTCTCAAACAAATTAGTGTGGATGAACCCTTCTTTCATATTCCATTCCCCTTTGACAGAGCCTGGAAGTTTGGTGACTTCCCTAGGAGAACCTTACTGCCGGTGGTAATGGAAATCCCTAACTTACCCAGATACTGTCATCTCCAAGGTATCACCAAGGTTAAGTCATCTTCAGCCTTAATTCTGAGTCTGGTAATTTGGGCAAAACAGTTTTTCTCCTCTGCTGCATTCCCGTGTTTCCTAGATGCTTCAGCACCACTTCAACATGGAATGCAGCACTACAGATACAGATGGGAACAAAGCAAGAAGGGCAGCACAACACTGTGAAAGGTGCATGACCAAGAATAGCTAACCATCTGGCTCTTCTCACTGGCCTTGGTAGGATACTGGTTTTTCCTTGCTGTTGTATGAGGAGGGAAAATAGGTTGAATCTCCCTATTACCACATATTTGTGAACCAGTCTGCAGAAAGTTGTCCCAAAGGGTTGCACATCTGGCTGACATCATAGTGCTCCCCTAATTTTTTAACACAGAAAAATCTGTTTTGAGCTGCTCTGGATCTCTTTTACATAGCTGGACTTCAGTGTAATTGCCATCCGTTCACCACACCAGTGTTGCCAAGGAAGCAGCAGCCTGCACACCACATCTGTTACCAACACACAGTAGAAGGCAAGGAGGGGCAGAAATGAGCCTGACAGCTCTGACAGAGCCCTTGAACCAACCCAAGCCAACACGGATGTCCCAGCAAGATAAGCATCAATTATTAGCTAATTCTGTCAGTTTCACATTGAGGAGATGGAAAGGAAAATCATCAAAGTCAATATAATTCAGTAAATGTAAGGAGAAGGGGAAGTTTTCTGTGTCCCACAGAGTACCTTCATCCCATACAACATAATGTTTTGGCAGATGAGAAAGACTAGAAAAAGAATTAAGAACTGGTGCTCCTTACATACAAGTGAGCAGGGCTCCATCACACCTGTTACATTTGCACAGCACATTAAACCATTTACCTTTCCACTGGTGTTCTTCTAGGGTCAGCTTAAAAAGAGGTGAAGGCAATTAAGCCTGAATTCATCCAGCAGGAAAAACCAAAATATGAGGGTAAGGTGACAACGAGTGGCAAGGGTTTAAGAATATCTTGTATTAGATACCCCAAAAGCCACTATGTAATGGTTCAAAATAGAATCACACTGGTTACAGAAACGCAGCCAGGCTTTCATTAGAAATGAAAGCACCTGCAACTTTTCAAATGCCTATAACAAATGGAAGAAAGAGAAAGGTGAAAATGGTAAGTAAAAAAAAAAAAAAGAAGTTAAGCATTGTAGAAAATAGAGAAGGGAAACAAAAAGACAGTACCAATATCCAACAGAGCCAAAGGACTAGAACAAATAACTTGAAGTTCATTAGGAACAGAAGGACCTTTCACAATGGCAGTAATCTATCACTGGATGAAGAAAGTTGTCTTGTGAGCAATAATAGCAAAAAGACAGAAATCCTAAAAAAAAGCTAGATGATCTATATACTACTAAACAAACCAAACCCAAAATTCCCAAATATGCACTGCATGCCAGAGAAAGATCGTGATCCTTCCACTGTCTAGTTAAAATAGAAGAATAAAGCAAGATTTAGCTTGTAGCATTGTAAACGAGAACTAAAATGGAAGACTTAGTAACTAAATTCAACAAAGGCAAAATATGATTGAAAGGCAAATTAAAGCTTGAAAGATGCAGAAAATAAACCTCAAATAAACTTTAGATTCTTATTTTGAGTTTTGCAAGTATCTAACCTACTGGCTGGTTCACTGTTTAACAAATGCTTCATCGTTCATGTTCCTTGCTCTCATGGACTAGAATGACCCAGGGAGGGATTACAGTGCACATGCTGATTTATACTGGCAGGAAATTTGGCCCTCCGGGTTTTGGGATGAACTGTGTTTTATTCCTATTTTTGTTCCCTTACGAAGATGAAAGAGAAGAAGAATTCAGAACCTGTTCCAAAGGTGCAGGTGCTCTGCGCAGTTCTGCTGGGGGGTGGGCAATATTGGCAGAACCTCCTCACCACTGCTACATCAATACCACACCTTGGCTCATCAACCAGTGAGACCAGCTGCAGGAGAGACAGTTAGGAAGCTTCCTTTTGCACTAGTCCAGACATTTCCTTTGCACTACCAATTAACTACCCACAACACAGGAAAGTTTATCAGCAACATCAAAGAATGCATTCCTCACTAACACACACGGTATGGCAGATAACATCTCTGGCTGCATCAGATTTTCTAATTAAGCATGTGGGAGTGGGGAAAAGAGCGGGGAGGGGGGGCAGTGGGGCAGTTTAAAAAAAAAAAAAAATACAGGTGCCATTAGCAATCTGCTGTCTGCTGAGCTGCACTGTTCTGGGACCTCGCTTCCCAGTGTGTCTTTTTTGTCTCTGTCTCAGAGCAATGTAGAGAAGACACTGTCAGTGTGGCAAGGTGAAGAAATAGCACAATGACTGTATGTTTGCTTTATATACATAGTGTCTCACAGTTTAAAAAAAACAAGACAAAGGATATGGATTTCATTAAAAGACCATGTTGCTTTAAAACACAAAAGCCAAATGGAAGAAGCAAATAACTAAAATGCAATAGGTTGAATTGCCTATTAAAACAGTTGAACAAATAAGTCACTAAAAGAATTTATTAGCTTAATTCAGCTCTCCAACCTCCTGTTCTAAAATTCACTTGAAAGTATTCAATTGAGTTGAAAGCAAATCTATTTCAACACTCTGCAAGTGCAAGCACAGACAGTTCAATATTTTCTTTTTAAGCTCCGTCAGAGTTAATTGAGACTATTTACACTCTTTTTTGTTTCCTGAATGAAAGAACACACATTCACTTTCGGCACAAATAATTGTGCATACAGTTTAAAAAATTGCTATCTTTACATATTTGTGCTGGCAAAACTTGACAGCAGGAATATTTGCAGGAAGCAAACACAAAGACTTCTCTACAAATGAAGCAATTTAATTTTCAGGTTGAACATTCCCAAAAACATTGTCCAGCTACAAACAGATCATTATGCTGAATTATGAACTGTGAAAAATTAGTGACAGAAAATATGCAGTGCCTACTTTGCAAACCTCAAATCGGGCAAATCACCTTAGGTCTTGTGGTTGTAGTAGCTGCATTAATTGCTTAAGATCTGGTTCCTAGATAAACTTCTCTGCATGGAAAACAAGTCTTTGTTTCATTATTAAACCCTAATGCGAACTGATGGTGCTATACAAAACAATCTTCTCTTGAAATGCCAGTAGCAGCTCAGTTGAGTTCAGCTTGGAACTGGCAACCTGCATTATTCTTGTTTAGATACAGGAACCTGTCACATGCTGCTTTTTGTTGCCTTTAAAAAAGAGTTAATATTTGGCTAATATGTTTATCTTTGCATAGCATTAGTGTCTATGTGCGGGAAAGAAAGAAACAGCTGTTGCAAGCCTAACCCTTACTCATTAATCTTTCATCATCTTGGGACTTCCAGCATTGTATTCTGTATTACAGCACCAGCTTTCTATTCAGCAGTGGTATCTGAGAGCAAATTCCCAACAAAACTGCCGTTTTCACTTGCCAGGTCCACTTGTACTGAACCCGGACACTGAAGGTCCACACACCTGGTCACCCGGCAGAGGCTGGGGCATGAGGTAGGTGGTATTTCTACCTTACCAAGGCTTGCAGAATCTGTTTGCTGGCAGCTGCTTGTTTCAAGGGGAGCAGGAGGCCTCCCAGTGCAATATTTCCTACTGGTAGCACAAGGAGCAATTTCAGCCCCATTGCTTTAAACTGATGTTCTGAGTTCTGCTCTGACTTAACCACTTGGCAAAATTTCTGAACCTTGAAGTGCCCAGGTTACACCCAGAAACTTTCAGATTCAGCAGCAGAGGACTATCTCCTCCTCCTGTTGCAATGGTCTCATAGTTGGCTGATTTTCTTCCCAGCCTCCTTTTGGATGTATGCCCAAATCCACAGATGTGCACAGGAGGTAGATGGCACTAGAGGTGCCCTTAAGCACCTCAGCTGTTACTTCACACTGCCTCCCAGGTGTTATTAGTAGAAAACATGCATTGTGGAAACCTCAGTAGGATTCTCTTTATACCATCCTTGTTTTAAATCTTTATGAATTTACAGGAAACAGAGCCAACGGGTATTAGGGAGTCAGAGCTCTATGGCTTTCTCCTCCCCCCCTCATTAGACTGTATTTTTATAATCATGCAGTAAAACATGTATTCGTCTTAGAAAGCTGTTTCTAGTCTGTCAACTTTGTCTGCTGTAGTAAAGTCACCACTCTGGTCAGCAAACACCGTTTTGCCCAGCTGACCAAGCAGGATCATGCACAGCTTGGCTCTGCCTTCTGCCACCTGTCTTTGGGCACTCAGGCCACAGGCACCAGACAGGAAAGACTGCCCTATCTAGCCACACCTATGCTGCAGACAAACTCTATCCAAGGCCTCATGGACTGTCTTTAAGCAATTCTGGATGGGTCTGTGCCCGACCCATCACTGTTGCACTGACTTACGTGTGAAATAAATACAGTGAGAGCATTTAATTCCTTGCATCATGTTCTCACACTAGGGAAGGACCTGTGGTATTACTGTTTAGGTCCCTCACCACCATTACCACATCTGCACACACCAGTACAAGTATAGGCTGGACCATATTTAAGAGTAATATAAGGTAGTCAGGAATTATTCAGAATTATTCAGTATTTCTTTTTCTTCCAGAAGAAGAAAGCCTATAGAGTTTTTGATCCTTTCATAGTACGCTTTACAAATTATTTGTGCAAGCATACATGCAGACCATATACACCAGCATTGTGTGTTATGGAATTGCTAATTCATATAGCACTCATATCAACAGAATTGAGAACAAGACTGAACTTATAAAATGGATAACACAGTCCCATCCAGAGGTTAATATCTGTACTAACTTTTATTTGGTTTACTCATGTCCTCCATGCCATTTTTCCTTTTGGTCATCAGCCTCATTAGAATCAAAGGGCATTCTTAGGTAGCACAGTAAATGCAAACTAATTTTCACACTAAAAAATGAACAGAAAAAAAAGCACCAATACCTTGTTATTATTTGTACAAGGTGTGTTACTCCTGTTTACCTCATCTGCCTTTAATAGGTTGCCTTCAACTCCCTCCACAGAGCCACAAATTCTCATGTTAAACACGGGAGCTCCTGACAGCTCTCTCTTTCCTAGGGCAAGATTGCTCAACTAACAATAACTAAGATACCTTTTGACAAGTGCAGCTAAGTGCCAGCAAAGCTTAGTCAATCTGCATCAGTCTGTCTTGGCACCTTTCTTTCCACTTCATATCTAAACACTGGATGCCAAAGTGTCTTGCAATGATTGTAGAAAATTATAAAAAGGGAAATGAATGCAAAAACAGAAATCATATTAATCAGTTGAAGGAAAATACTTTTCCAACTACAGTTGTGGCTGAAACCCATAAATTAGATGACTGGAGTAATAAGACATGTGAAATGGCTTTTAAGTCCACTACTAGCTCCATGCAATAAATTTCAAATGACATCCAGGCTTTTAGTGGAGGGGATGATTTATTGCAGTCTGCAGGAGGAGAGCTTTCATGGATTATCTCTAAAGTGGCAAAACTCTATTCTGAATTTTTCAAAATTAGTGCAGCTCAGTGAATGTCACTGACAAGCAAATCCAAAAGCACTTTAACAGAAAATTGTAAGAAAAATAGCAAACATGCTTTAGATTTTTCTAAGGGAAATACATCTTGTCTTTTCCTAAGCCAAAAAAAACCCAAATCTAACAGGAGTGTAACGCTGCATGTGTTGCTTACCTGGGCTTCCTATAAACAGGGGTATTTCACAAGTGAACTTTCTAAGGTTTTTGATGCTAAAAGCCTTCAAAGCAATTTGGCAAACAGTGCAATTTTCTCCCTGAACCTATAAACCTAGATATACTCCTCCTTCTTTGTTTAGCCATTAGGGAATGTGAGTGAAGTACTGACCACAGAAATGCTCTCCAAAGGCAGACCAGAGCCTACAGGGTTCTGCTTCCTTCGAGGATGCAGAAAAAGACTTATTTCCTCTCTGCTGGTAAATGGAATCAGAGAAAATGTGTCTCCCCTGGAGTCATGGAGTACCATAAGATCAGTATACTGGAGCTGTGATGCTCACTGCAGGGGTCCTGAATTGCAGCTGACTACCAGAGTGTAGCACAGTGTGCTGTCTCTGCTTTCCCTGGGGTGAAGGTGGCTGGTAGGAGCCCTGGGATTTTGTCACAACTACATCCCCTGGTACACTCTCGTTCAGCACTAAAAGCAATGGTGTCTAAGGAGAGGATGTTACAGGAGACAGGCACAATCCTCTTCAAGAGGCAGAGATGTACCTTGGCTAAAAGCTGTTAGACACAGTCCCCTAATTTTGATTGCTTTTCAGGCTACTGATAGTAAATAATTCTGGTAATTCTCAATACATGGAACACTGAATTTGCATACCAATGGCAGTTAAAACTAGGGTATGTATGTGTTAAGTAATGGAAACGTTACATACGGAAAACTTCTTACACTTTCCTGACACCTTTCACCCAGACTAGTACTAAAATATTTTATGAACTGAGCAGAGATCTGATTTCACTGGCATTCGGAGTAAAAAGTGAAGATCTATGCTTTATTCAATTTGTTTATATAGAAAATGTACAGTGATGTGATTTAGTCTCCCAGGAGAGAACGCAAGACAATACACCAAGACTAACAGCTCTGCTTTTACATGACTGTTAATGATGCTTTGGTTTTCATTAGAGTATTTCCTTCTGAAGACTAACCATTAGCTTTTTAAAGCGTGAATTCAGCACTGACCTGGATTAAGAGTGGTATTTCATTGACGCCACAGTACTTACAGATGTGACGTTCCTCCTGCAAATCACCTATCCAAAACCTTATACTTAGTTTTTGAGGATTTCTGGAAGTGATAAGGGATTCATGTGAACAGTTTTTAAAGTGAAGTCCATCCTAACTTGAAGCATAACCTACATTATAACACAGCTGGACAAAATTGATTCACAACTTTACTATCCAACCCATTTTCATATATTGGTGGTGTTTTTATGGTTTGGATTTTGTTTGGGGTTTTTGGTTGGTTTGGGGTTTTTTTGGTGGGAGGTATAGTATGAGTTGAACAGAGGGATCTTTTATGAAGTTAATCACAGACATCATCTTAGTTTTCTAGACAGGGACTGAAGCATAACCCAGTGAAAGTACTGACTTAAGAGTTGCTGGCAGGCCAATGACAAAGCCCAAAACATGATGCTGGTTTTCACACAACCACTTTAAACAATCAGATACATTGCAGATAGCACTGATTATAAAGTATGGGATATTTTTGAATTTATTATATATGTTTTGAAACCTATCCCTACCTGTGTTCAAGCAAAGCCAGACACGTACTCTGCTCCATTCTTAGCTTAAGGTATCCAGACACATAATAAACATGAGTCTTACTCGGCACCCCATGTAACACAAGCCACAAACACGCACTGAAATCTTATAGCGATGACAACCACTCCTCTTCATCAAGTATAGATGAAACTCAGAAGAAATCTCTTTTGCTGCCATCAGGTAATAGCCATGTAATTTCCCAAATGCTCACAGTCAGAATTATGGGACTTAGTGTATCAAAAATCAGCCTCTACCTACTTTTTTGTAGACATAAGATAGAAGACATTTGCTCTGACTTAAGCAAGTGTCATTCTGTGATGAGCCCAACTGAACATCCAATACTAAACAGCTCTTACAGGTTTTTAAGTGTTAAAGTGCAAATATTCACAAGAGGAAAAAATTGACTCCATTATTGATGGATAAATAAGCAGATTGCTACTGTTCACTTCAAATATTTTAAGTAAAATACAGGCTGGGTGTCCAGCTCTTTCCAGATTTTGATCATGTGTATATCCTATATTTTAGGCATCATTGAGAAACTATGTTTCAAATAGTGGCAAAGTGATGATAAATGACAGAGTACTTAGCAGTATTGTAGCATAAACAAGCTTGTCCTATTTTATGGAAAATAAATGGAGAAAAAAACCTGGAATTCTTTCCCCATATCTTTAAGAAAAACCTGTAAATTTCAAGAAGAAGTTGCACAAAGAAAACAAACTTTTCCAGTTTGGGTTTTCTTTCTTTGCCCGAGATTCAGGTGGGTGGTTTGAGTGAGTCTTTTTTGCCCTCTGAAGGCTTTGGGTCTGGGGCGAGAATGAAACGGAGTCTACAAGGTCTTGTTGCTTCTTGGTTTCTCGCATTGTTTATTAATTCTTATCTTACAAATTTCTCTTACAAATTGTGCCCAGCAAAGGTCTTCACAGCAGCT
>VXBB01010837.1:663293-711915 GCA_013399915.1 Illadopsis cleaveri
AAAAAAAAAAAAAAAAAAAAAATACAAAACACAAAAAACCCCAGATTGCTTTTATTTCCTTGCCCAACCCCTTGCAGTACAGCAGAGAAGATGCCAAGTTGCACAAAGTTTGTTCCATTCTCCTTATTCTGCCTAAAGAATACTTGACCTCCAAATCCTGAACAAAAAGGGTGTATCCCAAAGAAAGAGAATCCTATACAGTCATGCATGGCACTTCACGCAATAAAACTCCATGGATACAAATAACACTAAATTAAAGGGATATCAAGCACCTTTACATTCATATATTACACTTACTGAGTGATATGTGCCAGAAGACCCTATGCATTGATTCCTTCCATGAAGAATGCACAGGCTTAAAGGTAAACCACATTTGACATGTTGAATCAAACAGCACATCTGAAGAATGACCTGCCAGACACAGCTCTCAATGAAATTCATGAAAACATTATAGAAAGGTTTGGCATTAAAGGAACCTTGAAAATCATCCTGATCCAACTCCCCTGCCATGGGCAGGAGCACCTTCCATTAGACAGGTTGCTCAAAGTCCCATCCAACCTGACCTTGAACACTTTCAGAGATGGGACATCCACAGCTTCTCTGGGCAACTTGTTCCAGTGTCTCACTATCCTCATAGTGAAGAGTCTCTTGGTAATATCTGATCTAAAACTACCCTCTTTCAGTTTAAAACCATGCTTCTTGATCTGTCAGTAGATCTTGGTTAATAATGCTTTGCCAACTTCCTTCTGGGCACTTGTAGGAACCAACACTGTAAGGCTGCTTTAAGGTCTCCCTGGAAATTTTTTCTTCTTCTTTTTCTTCTCCAGGCTGAACAATCCAAGCTTCCTCAGTCTATGGTCACAGGAGAAGTGCTCCAGCTCAATCTCCAGAGAAGAAACAGCCTGTTTCAGAGTGACAAACCTGTTCTACACTAACAGGGTACAGAATCCTCAAGCACACAGGTGATTCGGAAGCAAGACAGAAATTGAATCCTGACTACAGACAGACAACACAATAGTAGTTTTAATACCAGAATACAACTCAGTAGATGATCCTGCCTTCTCTTTTATTTCTCCTTGCAACCCAGAGTCACCTGCCATTACCTGCTTGTGGCACATACACAAGCTCTTTCAGCTGCAATCACCAATGGTCATCCCTTAAAGCTGAAAGAACACCAGGACAAACACCCACACTACAAATGCTTGGACATTATTTTAGCTTTCATACTGCAAAGGTAATAACTATGTAGAACCAACTGCATGGACTTCCTAAGTCTTTCAGAGTCTTGTTTTTCTGAAGTGCTTTGTTCAGCTGGAGTACTTTACAAACATACAGGGGAAAAGGGAATGGAGTTTGTCCCAAAGAAGTTTCATTTTAAAGAATTAAAATAAACAAAACCTGAGTGACACAAAGAAAGAGGAACCTGGAAGTATGAGGGAAGAGTTCAGGATACCAGCAAAACAGCAGCTGACAAGTTGGCTAGCTCAATTTTAATGTTTTTGTTTCTTTGTTTGTCCAGTTTTAATTGGCATAAACAAAAAGGAAAGTACGAAGCCATGGATATGTATGTGAAGAACTCTTCCTAAATGAAAAGTGTGGAAGGAAACATGGACATTTATTCCATCTTTAATGTGAAGGATGCAGAAGCTGACACTGTGAGCCATAGAAAAGCAAAAGTTTTACCTTAGTAGCAAATAAGAAATGGTTAAAAAATTGGTAGAAGCACTTTGGGAATGAAGATTAAACTTACATACAATAGGAAAAGGAGAAACAGATGAAAGATGAAGACCAAGGAATAACTTGGACAAAAATACAGGGTAGCAAAGTGATTTTTAAAATCAATATTATGAACTTAAGTGTGTTATTTTTAGTTTGTTTTCTTCTATATTATATTTTATTATATATGTTCTAAATTTGTTATTAACTTATCATTCCTGAATCAGAAAGTTTTAATTCAACAACTACTCTGAAAAAAAGAAAGCACATAGTTGCATGCATTTATCTTTCTTTTTTTATGAAGAATTTTACAACCTAGTTTTTGTAACTGTGTGATTTTCTCTACTGAATATTTTCCATGACTGACAGAGAAATGGGAGCTGTAGGAGAACAGGTGTTTCTATTTCCAGCATTCCCCCAAAATCTTCACCTATTTGCAGATTATAGCAAAAGTGTTCCCATCTCCACAGGAACAAATGCACTTCAAGAATTCTTCTTGGAAATCCATGCCTAATTTTTTCTTTGTTTAAGCAACATGAGGAATGAGCACAAGTAGCTCCAGTTTCTTTCATGAATAAGGGCCTTCATTCATGCTTTTCATTGTACAATATATGGAACTTCAAAGTTTCAGTCAATAGCTTGGTCAAGCAACCAAATCTGAACTCTGATATTAACACTTTAACCTTCTGAAACTAATGAGTCATATTATACCTTGCAGAAATGGTTGTTCACTTCCTCTAAGAATGTAATCTGAGGTTGGTTAAGTCATTTGAAATCAAAAAGCAGAAATAAATGCATATGAGTTTTTAGAAAATAGACACTGCATAACATAACAAGCTTTGCATATTTTAGATAACCGCTGCTGCATGGCTCACACTACACTGTGCCTGCAAACACAGTTTTGGCACCTAAAGGAAGGAACATGTGGGACAAAAGTATAGAAAAGGTAGATTGAATCATCTGTGGTCAACTTAGAACTCTTGTAACAGGAAACTTTGTCCAGAACATTTTGGTGCAAGTTGGAACAATCTTCATGCTTTTATACTTTACAAGTGGGATTACACACAAGTTGAGTACCAGTATTTTCATTAAAAACACTCAGATTAGGCAACAACAAGAATTTTTACAAGCTTGTTCAAATTTCAGCAGGATGCTTTGTATTTTAAATTTTAAAAATGTGATAAAAGCTAAAAACAATCGAGTAAATTATTTTTCATCAGTTTTTAGTCTTACAAACATTTAAAATTTCCTGAAAAATAAATGGAAGGTTTAATTTCTTGTCAAATAACTATATGGCTTCAGTTATTTCAGCTTCAGTAACTTCAGTAAAGTTCAGCTGACAAACATAAAACCTGTTCAATCCAGTTTAAATTCCCTCTCCACATTTGGTAACAGCCAACAAACAAACAAAGTTATTCAAATAGCTATGTAAGTCCAAAACATTCTGCATGAACAACAGCCTTCACCAGCTTTGCAGAGATCATCCCATTCGCAGTACTTTTCCTTTGTTTCTGAATCTGATTATCTCCCCATACTTGTATCAGATTAAAAATGGTGTAACAAACACCACAGTCAAAACAACAGTCTGACTGATTCAGCTGATTCTTTCTCTGGTCTGAATGGTTTCAATAGGCTTGCTAAAATAAATAAAGAATGAGATCATATTTTCCTTTACACTACTTACATTGGACACGCTACAAAAGACAAACTGTTTTATACCAACAGGAAAAGAGCTAAGATCATATTTTAATAAAAATTTTAGTGAAATTTACATCTATTGATATATGTTGGAAAAGAGGGTAAGAACGGTATGCTGACTTTTATCTTGTTCAGTTCTGCCACTGTATAAGCATATTTCTTTTCTACAGGCAGGTTCTGTGACTTGTGTCCTATTGCTTAAGAAGTTTAGCATTTAGGTGGCCAAATACTGCTGCCCTTAAGAAAGTATTTAGGGCCATACATCATCCTGAGTGGTCAAATTTTTTACAGGTCAAGTTTCCATGCCACAGAAAGGGACTACATGATGGCACACCTACTCTCAGCAATAGAAAGAGGTTACCAAACTGGGACTATGCCATGGATTGTGACCCACGAGGTTTCTGGCTACATTGTTAAACGTAGCCAGTGCCAAGTCAGATTCCTTCTCCATACACAGGACCATACACAGGTACAGGCATTAGATCCTGTCATCAGGTAAAAAGGAGTCACTATCCCATGAGTTTTTTCTGCTTCAAACCTCTGAAAATGGCTGTGGGCACGTCCAATATCCTAATGGCTTCTGATGTCAAACATATGGGAATAATGCAGCCAAATATACATCAAAAACTGAGAGGACCCAGATGTTCTGGGGTCTCCCAGGGAGCCTCAAAGTTCAGTGATTTATAAACTTCCCATACCAAGATGTTTTTCACAAGAGAAATCTGTTCAGATGAAGATGCCTGAATGATTGTTTGTGGAAGGCCAGAATTACAGCTGCCACACGCAGGGATAAGCACACCAACTGCAAATAGTAAAAGGGATATATGACCCAGCAAGTGTGGTAACAGCAGATATTTAGGGTCATCAGCACTCAGCAGCACCATTCACACACAAAGCAGCTGACTTATGACATCCAAATCAATATATTCACAACTCACAACAACACGCCATTCATTCTTCTGAACTAGAGAATGATATTCAAAAAAGCTCAGATCCTTCTCCCATACTCAGTTGGAGACCATGAATTATTTAATTTCTTGGTTGCCTTTGTGTGTGTAGCAGGGGGACCTAGTTTTCTTTTGGCTTGACAGTTATATCATGTTGTATTTTTCTCTCCTAAAGCCTTCATGCAGCTTTTGATGTGAAAGCTTAGCTTTCTGTAGACAACTGCTATTTCAAATTAAAAGCTGCATGAGTTGTTGACAATATAAGACTTTATATTTAATTCTCCCTTCATAGTTCACAAAACGTCTCTTTCTATCGTTCATTCCATGTTACTTCATAGAGAAGATTACTATTGCAGCATACACCCATCAAAGCCATCTTTCTCATCAACAAAACGTTGTTTGTAGCAGCCACACATCAATGAAATTTCTTCAAGCCTGTGACTGTTGCTTTTTCATAATTATATTTTCTAATCCCCCTTTATACAGGAGAGCTCAATTCACTTCCTGGTACAATGCATTAGCATCCTCTTCAAATCCATTAGCAGTACCACAAGAATCACAGCATCTCTCCCTCTTCAAAATAGTATGTTATTAAGTTACCATACAGCAGGCTGAAGATTATGAATATTTTAAGTCCTCTGTATGTACCAAAGCAGAGAAATCAATCCTAGTCTTTTACCATATTGGCAATATTCTAAGATACACTTAGGGGCTTCGTTAAACTTGTGATTCTGGCAGAAAAAAATACATGGTATATTTAATAAAAAGATTTAATACGTAGTATGATGGCAACAGCATAATCTCTCTGGTCATTTTCAGCCCATAATACTCAACAGTGGGTGACCACAGTCTACCACACAGCCAAGCCAGGCCAAATATTCCAAACATGTTCACTAAAGCAAAACAAATTAATTTAATGAGCTGCTGTTAGGAATATTAGGTGTAAATGATATTATCAAAACAACTAGTAGGATGTTTCAAAATGTTTCATAGAGTCTATAAGTGAGCTGACATACTACAGATACTTTGGGGTTTTTTTTTCCATTTCCAAAATAATAACATTTGTTTTGAAGCATTTGAGGCATTTTCCTGAATCAATTCTCACGTGCTCACACTAAAACTCATTTAGCCTTTTTGAGTTAATGGTAAAGTCTGCAGTTGCAATGAATGAGGCAAAAAACATGGATAACCCTGATTTGCACCCTTTGCAAGCACAGGTCCAAAACAAGGCTAAAAACCTGATGTCTAGCACAAGGGCAGCAGATGTAGTTAATTAATTCCCAGCTCTCTCAGGCTCCACCAGCAACAAATTCCAGAACTTTTTCAAAGGCATCAGTAAAAAAGAGCCCTCTTCTAGAGATTTTTCCATGCCAGAAATCCAGGTGGGTTTACATATGGGTTTTGAAATTTCTTGGGTGGCATATGAAGCCTCTATGTTTCAATCTAAAAGCTCCAATTCAACAAAAAAACCATGCAACAGCAGCCAGCTCTTAATGCTATTCTAATGCATACCCCTGCAATGATTTTGAGGCATTTTGCTTACAAGTAACCAATCTCCCAGTGCAAAGAGTGCTGGTGGAGCCAGAATAGGGTATGCAGGCAGAAAGCAGTACAGGAGCTCATGCCACAGCATAGATTTGCCCTTTCATTTTATCCTCTCCACTCCAAACCCAAGGCTTATTTCATTTCACCAGCTTTTCCAGCATAAGTTAGCCTTTATTTTTATTCATTCTTCTACTACTTTCACTATTTCACATGCCACATTTCATCATCTTCCTGCTGCACCCAGGAAATGCTTCTAAAAAGCTTAAAACAATGGTGAAGAAAATCCCCAGCCTGTAAGCAGTTCTACACAAAAGGTTTATGCAAGATAACTTCCACTCTCAGACACAGAAATATTTTTTTCAGAGTGATGGTCTTTTCTTCTTGGTTTTACAGCTGACATACTTGAAGCAAATTAAGGCTGAGCAATTTGCTATCATTAGACCCTTTTCCTCTGACTGAATTCGAACCCTTCACATTTCTATCAGTTTGCAATACCCATTAAGCTACAGTTATGGGTCTGGCATGCCTTAGGTTCCTACAAAACAGCAATGCTTCTGATGCAGAAGATGACTGTTATCAAAACAGATGCTGACGCACCAAAATCAGCAGGAATTCCTCAACTAAGACTAGCCAAATTTTCTCTCATAGGAAAACTGATTTTCTGGAGCAGTCTGTATCCTTCTGTGGACTACAATTATGTAGCAAGCCCCAAAAATAAACAGGATCAGTCATTTATTAATTCATTTAATTTAGATACTAAAGTCATCTACGTCATATCTGATATTATATCAGTAGTTGCATCTTATGCAAAAGTAAGGACTTTTGTAGCATTGTGTGAAGGTTCTGTTCTATCATCAGCAAATTTGCAGACTACCAGTCAGGAAAATTAGCCATGGGCCAAAGACATAAACCACCAAACAAATAACTGGAATAGAAATATGATATCAGGATTTAGGGGATTGAGTCACTCTTTCATTACATTTGAATTAATTTCCCCACATTCTGAGAGTACTGGATGGAAAGGGTTTCTATTTATCACCTCTAATTTACTATTACAAATTGCACATGATTCAGCGGTGTCTGCTGAGAAAAAGAGAGCGTGCGAGCAAGTAATCAGCAGTACAGTTCCCAATAATCAGCCAGATCAGCCCCCATCAGCAGTGCAGTTCCCAATAATCAGCCAGATCAGCTCTCATCAAAGTATAGAAAGTAGAGCTCCTCATCAAATTCCATGCTTTCCTCCCATTTCTCTTCTGCAGGGCCTGGGTGAGACAGCAGCCACAGCATGAGACAGCAATCTCACTAGTTAGCATTAAGAATAATAAATATGCAAACCCCCCCACCCCTTTCCACTATTCTCAGTTTAAGGCATACAGTATTCAAAGATATTCCTGTTATTAGAGCCATAACATATTAAAAAGAGTGAAACAGGGAAAGAGTTGGAAGCAGCATGGAGCAATCCAGCGGTGACTTTCAGTGGGAATTATCAAAGCTGCTTAGTAAGTTAAATAGTTACCTGAATCAGGTAAATGAGTTTGGTCAGAAAAAAAATCCTCTTTATATCCAGGTAGTGCAAGGATTCATAAATAATTTGGTAAATCACAAACACCCAGTGGTGTACACACCGCCTTTTCAGCCTTTGTGTGTTTACTCAGCAGGCATATTTGCTTTCACATGTAGGTATGTTTTGATCTCAGAAGAGCAGTTGCTACTTTTGTAGCTTTAAAATGTTTTGTGACTCATACTGACAAACACAGCATGTGCTGTGCAAAAAAAGATTCACCTAATGGGGTTGACAAGCTACAGACCAGCTCTGCCATAATTCATAACTTGCAGGACAGTCACCCTAGAATTGAGTTTGGTCTGTAGAATTTCATGACAGTCTGCCTTTCGCAATGTTGCAGTATCATGAATACTGGAGTCCTTTCCTCTGAGAACACAACCCTCTCTATTAACATTGGCTAACGAAGCATTTCTTCATTGCAATAAGACTGAGAAATAGGTCACCAGTATACAAAGAAGGAAAAGTGAGGCCTGAAAGAGTCTGTCAGCATTTTAGGCATAAAAGAACAAATACTTTACAGAGAAGTTCAATAGAGTGACTCTCATTTACTAGGTTTACTGAACCACCCCATTATCCCTAGACAGATTTTTCACACCTAGCGGACCAGATGACTCTGGCAGAGTACCACCATGCACTCACTTTTCAGCTGCACAGTACCTGTACACCAAACCTCACCAGTGGACCAGCTGTTCATGTGCCAAAAAAATCTGACACATTCAGGGCGTGTCATGTGCCCTGTGTGTGTCTGTGCAACTTCAGATCTAGATGCACCACTGGCACACCAGGCAGCATAATTTTTTAAGTGTTCAGCATGACAGCTTCAGAATTTTCAATCTTATATGTAGAGCAGCAGAAATGTTCAAAATGCAGGGGAAGTTCTGCCCTGGTTTAATTGTTCACACTCTCTGGCCACTTTCATGTCTCTTCCACTCACTCCTCTTGTGGCCTTTTTTTTCTACTATGAGCTCCATGAAGCAGGAACCACCAGTTTGTTTGGGTCCCTGACATGCAGGCCAAGGAGCTACGGCTAATCTGAGCTTTACTGAGCTGCCTTCTGATACAAACTAATAGCAGGAATGAAGTACAAATCTGACAGAAATCACTTTGACTTGTGATGGCCTAACAGGACTCAGGTGTCTGCCTCCTTCTTCTCACAAGTTACACAAGACTCTCAGCTGCCTATGTGCAGGTGTCATGTGCTGTTTCAGATGTCAGACAAAGTGATGTTTGTAGGTGGCACATAGTATCCTACCTACCTCTCCCAGACAACATGCTGATCCCACACACCCAGTGCTGTACTTCACAGGCTCATGCAGGTGTCTCAGACACCCTTGGACATCACCATTCATGGTTAGGCAATAGAGACTGCTGGAATATTGCCATTCAGCTAGACCAGAAACACATGAGAGAGACCCTTCAGAATCCTTTCTAGTAGTGCATTAATAACTTATTTTCTCTTGTTCTCCTTATTTGGGATGCAAGTGAAATAGCATTTAATTAACAATATGTTGCAAATCATTATTGAAACATTACTTGTTAAGTCCTTTGAAGGAGAAATGAACCAGGTAAACATTACTGTCACTATTTTCTCCAGGTCTTATTTTCAGTAGCCCACGGCTTGGTAAACAAGAACTTCTGTACCTATTCCGACTCTTTCAAAACACAAAGGCAGACATTGAGGTACAGATCTTTTGAAAGTATTTAGACATCCTACCACTCTGAGTTCCACGCTCTGGAAGTCTCAGGCCCCCTTGAAGTCGTGGTTATTGGTCACCCATTGTGCTGACAAATGATTTGTAGACATGTGCTGCAAGTCAGATCAGGGTTAAAAACAAACACTCCCTTTCAGAGGACAACTTAAACCAGCTCACTGAAAAGATTAACAGTCCATGGCCTGACAAATGGTTGTATCAGCACAACTGACAGTGCAGGAGACTGTGGTTTGGGGGTGGGACTGAGCAACTGCAGCTGGTATGCCTTAAGTTTGAATCTCCTCTTCAAGGTTTGTAAGCTTTGAGCATACTTGAAAAAGTCTGGCTTCTGGTTCTTTACAAAAATGTGCAGGTTTTTTCCAAGTGAATTAGCAAATTATGAAACCAAAGAAAACTTCTCAGAGTGTGATTGCAGCAAATAGCATGAATGTGTTAACATGGTATTTCCAGCAAACAGGAATGCTGTGATTAACAGCATTCTGCATGAATCATATGAGTCTGGTAACAGGGAAATTAATAAAATTAAGTCTTGTGCTCTTTTCCCTCTCTCCCTCTTATTTCTGTATAATTCTCTCACATAAAATATAAAACCAAGTAGGTAGGAAATACTGAAAATGGAAAAGGTTGATCTTAAAAAATAGGTGAAGTTTCTGGAAGTTTATCATCCTTTTGCACATACTAAAGAACATAAACTTTCAAGGAAATACAAACTGCCTTCCTGTGCCCTTTGAACTTAATTGAACTTAAATGAGTGTAACTATGAAGATACAATATAGGAGGATTAGTTTTCCACAGGTTCATTTATTAGCAGCATGCTGCAATTATCAACAAGGTGAATCAATAAGCATGAAGTACACTGGGCTGCCTGTGTCTGACTAATACAGAACAAGTTCTCTTGCACTCAGAGCCAAGGAATGCCATGCTGTTGCGCAGGTCTTCAAGTCCATGTCCTACGTCGGTGCCAAAAACATCCACTCCTTGTAAAATGGATGACTTATTCAAAATCAGTTTGTTAACAGGCAAATTCCTGCATTAGAAGGGGGAGTTTTCAAAGCAGAGCTAAGGATTCCACACCTTTGCCAACAAACACTGTAGCAAGTGGGAATTTATCTCATTAATTTCAGTGGCTTTGTTTCAAGTCCTTAATGACAAGAGGACTTATTCTATCTTCAGCTAAGATACACGTTACTTTAGTCATCATGATCTGGCTAAATGGTAAGAGTAATAATGCGTTAGTGATGTAATAGCTTACCCACTCTTTTCACACCAGTGACAAGAAACATTTTTACTTATCCAGAAAGCCACCACAAAATAGTGTCTGGAAACTGCCACATACGTGTGATTTGATTTTAGAAGTGGAACAATGACAGTGACATTCAATAATTACTTCAGTTACACACTCCAATAATGTTTAAAACGAGGCAAGTCTATCCCAGCACCCATTTCAACATTTGTACAATTATATATAGCGTCCTAATTTTCCCTTAGTCCTGGTTGTGCACAGTAGTAAGGGATTAATTCTTGCAGTGCTTTCATTTAGAGGTCTTCCACAACCTGGAAGGCCACACCAAGACACAAACACCACTCTCAGTTCATGTGGGGTATTCCCTGCAGTCCATCTACAGTGAGGGAAGGAGGGACAGGCACAGTCCTTCAGGCTCTGGGGAAAAAGGCTAAGCAGAAGCACAGCAGTTTTTCTCTAGAGACCACCAACAGGATGTGAGGAACTGGCATGAAGAAGCACCAAGGCAAGTTTGGATTAGGCATTAGAAGAAGGAGAAGGTTCCTTACTGAGAGGTAGTTTGTCTCTGGAACAGGACCCTCATGGGGTCATGTCATCAAACCTGCCAGAGTTCAAAGAACATCCAGATGATGCTCTTAGACATAGGATTAGTCCTGTGAGGAGCAGGGTGTTGAACTCAAGGATCCTTATGGGTTCCTTCCAACTCGATACATCCTATGATTCAATGATTAACTCAGGTGTCCTGATGTAGCCTTGTAAGTTTGTTCATTCACTGCACAAGAAGAGAAGCTTCTCTAGGCCAAGGTTAAGCACTGACAATACACTTAAGGTACCTGATTTTCTCATTAGCCTCTGACATATGTTAAAATAAAGGCAATAATTATTTAGTCCAAAAATATTGCAAAAGGAGGCTAAGTGTGTCATAAAATTAGTCCGTTGTTGGTTGCAGCTCCTCCATCCTACTGTGGAAATATGTACCACAGTGGCTACATGACACAAGTCTATATATACTCTTGGTCCTAAATGTGAGCATTGTTCATTGCAATCACAAACCATAGCAAGTTACAAACATAAGAGCTGTAAGACACCCTTCTAAAACATGTTAGCTTCCTTCTTCCAAAGAGCAAGTCACATTCTGTTGTCTTCCCCGAGTTCATTGGCAGTGGTAACCAAACATAACCAAAAGTTGACATCACATCCTTGAAGAGCTTTAGTACCAAATTTAGAAGCCAGTCAGTCTGCCTTTCTCTCTCAGCTTTTATGTTGTGATGTCCTTACATACATTTGCTGAGGGAAAATTCTCACACATGAAGGGATATATACATATTCTTGAACCAAACCAAACCAAATCAACAGTATGCCCATCTTACTGATCAGCTAACTAAAACCAAATCTCTGAGATTCCTTATTCCTCCTCCTCACTTTTTAAAATGACATCAGAAAGTGTATTAGATGTCTTGAGAAGTGTTTAGGGCATTTCAGGAAAGAGACAAATCACTGAATTTGTACCAAATGTTATTTTACAGCAGATTTGCACTGAAGCTCAGCAAATGTTAAGTTTAACATCAGCCACTTATCGTATGTGAGTTACCCTGCTCCCAGAGGACACACTAGAGGAGGCATTCAGGCTAATTAAATATTCACTTGTTTGCAGTATTTTGTCCTTTAAGTTCAGAAGCAGAAAAAGTTTTCTGTTATATATTGGCACTAGACCATGTTTGAGAAGTGAATGGATTTTATACTGCTGTTCCAATGCCTTTGCACTGCAGTTGCCTTACAATAATCAATACAGAGTTTGGCAAGTCTATATCATATTAGTTATACTGCAAATGCAACAACTGGCTCTGAAGCACTTTTTTTTTTTTTTAAATGAGCTTAGAATATCCCAGCAAATAGCAGCTAGACCATGAAAAGATGGGACAAAAAAAACAACCAACCAAATAAAAAATGCTCACAAGTATCTTAACCAGGATATCTGTATCAGAACTTCAGAGGAGAATACTTGGGATACTTAACACAAAGCTCATTCAAGATGTTTGTCCATTTGGGTGGCTGTTTTACTCTTCTGAGGCAGTTTTGTCTCATTGTAGCTAACCCCTTATTATTATTTATTGTTGTATTGCTTAACTTTCCAATTTGCTCTGAAAAAACCAACTAAACTCCCTACATTTTCAGCATTGATATTATCAATATTATATACAATTATAATTTTGACCTTTATTATCTAGAAAGTGAGATACAAAAATAAACCTGTGGTAAGAAAATTTGACAATTAACAAATGGTCCTGATTTCAGTAAAAATAAAGAAAAAAAAAGTCTAAAGTCAGAAGAAAAATCCCAATAACCAAAAGTTTATTTTTCTTTTTCTGATTTTAACTCTCTTTCAACCTCTGCTGAGATAATGGTTCTATAAGGAAAGCTGGAGCTTTATGGCATGAAAATGTCATTGTGAGACATTTTGACAGTTCAAATCCTTCCCCTCACACACACTGAAAATTTTTCATTTTGAAAAGGCTATCCAATAAGCCTGCTCACACAGCAATGCATAGTTTGTGAGAACAGCCATTTCTGTATGATAAAAATTAATTTTCTTAACCAATGTCGGGGGGGGGGGCAAAAGGTCATATGTGCCAGACTGTCAAAGAGAAGGGCATATAAAATGCCCTTCACTTACAGACCAAGACAGCTCCATAATATCTCACCAAATCTAGCAGGTATCAATATCTTAAACAAATGTAATCTGGGATGGAGCATCTATTACCAACTGCCTGGAAATAAAGGCTTCTACCTCAGACCCCTGTTATTCCCCATGCAATATTTATCTCGAATTTCTGGCGATGTAAGGCTTTTTAAATACCCACAGCATCACATATTCTAGACACAGACCTATCCAGTTTCACTCCTTACAGATGAGGCTCCTATTGTGTCCATCACACACCTCACTGCTTTATCTCCCCCAGCTCCAGGGCTGGCAGAACAATGCCGTGCTCTGGAATCAGGTGGATGCAGCTGTGTCTGGCACTGGGCTTCCAGGGAGAGCCAGACTCTGTACCAGCGAACACCAGCCTCCCAACAGCACTCCGCACATGCAGGCAGCCCTGATGAAAAGCAGACTCTTCCTGGCTGCAGCCCATTTTTGTCACATAATCCGGTGCAGGAGAACAGAGAAGAAAAAGATGAGACAGAGCAAGATCACTTATATAAGCTGGCATATAAAGCTTTATGTGCCAGGCCAAGAAAAACTTGAGAGGTCTCTGTACAGCTCCATCAGCCAGGCATAAATGTGCAGGGTCAGTGAGGAATGCTGCGCCTCCCTGCTGCAGATACCTGAGCAGCCAGTGTGAAACACTCCCGCAGCGTTCCACACGTTCCATTTTTTCCTCTTCTTAGTGTATCCGTGCCCACTGATTTTTAAATCCTGATTATTTGCCATTTTCTCAATAACAATACACAAATTCTGACTGCAAAACTCACAAGTTTGGGATTTTTTTTTTTTAAAAAAAGTTATGAATTTCTATGGAGAAGCTGCTGCTTTGGCTTTATCATCATGGTTCAGGCCACTTCACTGACCTGACAAGAAAGTAGAGTCACTTTTTTAATAGATGCATTGAAATTCTATCACTGCAGTGAGCTCATAAATTGTTTCAAAGCCATGCACATAGAAGAGGACAGAACCTTTCAGAAAATCATGATCTCCTTAATGGATGTAACAAAATACAGCAAATGCAAGCAGCCACAAAGCGAGGTGTACACTCCTTATAGTTTTGTTTATACATCAGACTTGCAAAAAGTTGACATCTAGATGCAAATATAAGGTTATTGCCAAAGAAGGCTTTACATAGTCATGCTTTAATCTAGTTGAGGAGTTTGCACCTATCTCCATCTATATAAACTAGGTGCATGCAACATCCACATATAACTTAGACTGTTCCAGACTTGCAACTACCTACAAAATTCCAGCAAGCAATGCTGTAAACTATAGCTCAGCATGATCCGAAAGGAAAGGATAAATTAAGGAAAGATTATTTTTGCTCTACCTGTTAAAATGTTAATAGAGGTTTGTACTAATGACACTTGCCTGCGTGTTGCTATCATGCTTTAAAGAAATTGGGAGCACACATTCTGGTATACCAAACCTCATCAACAGTATCGATTCTGAAAATGGAGGACTATGCAGTCTCTTCCATGCAGTCAATGTCAAAAATCATAAGTACCTTAAAATATCTGATAAACAGTATACAGCTCACACATGCTTAGACAGTAGGCTGGTTAATATTTTATGGTTTATCTGATAAAGTTAACAAAAGAATTTAAGTTGGAGTGGAGGCATACACTGAATATTTCATCACCTTCTTAATTGCAGAATACAGACAAGACTTTTTTTTTTCCCCCTTTGGGACAAATAAATGTTAAGTTATTACTGATGGGAATCAGTTTGGCAATTAGGTTAAATCTGACTGAAACCAACCAGAATCTGAGTGCTGAAAACATCACAGAGATAAAACATATTCAGCCGACTCTATTAATTTACATGATGAAGCAGAAATGTTGATAGCAAAGCTTGTGTAACTCAGCAAGCTGAGGTTACATTAACACACAAGAAAACACTGCTTTGTGCTTTTTTTCTTATACTTAATTTGCAGTTTTCAGGAGCTGCTATTCTTTTGCACAGCAGACAATATGATATACCTAAGGCTTTTCATTCCAACTTCTGATTTAAAGGTCTTCAGCTTGTGCTACAGACCTTAGCCTTGAAGCCAAGTGCAAATTAGCTTTAAATCAATGAAGCTGATTAAAGCTTCATTGTGACTGAGCCCTCTAATAGAAGGAGAAGCGGGGGATGGTAAAGACCCACTTGAACATGGCAAAAGAGCTGCCTCTCAACTTGGAACATATGTAATGCTTTTCAGCTCCACTTTACCCTGACAAAACCATGAAGGGCTTAAGGCCATTTACCTGCTGACAGAGTAAAACCAAAGTCCCAATTCAGTGGGAAAGGCCAAGAATCAGATGTTGCTAGGCAAGCCGAAAGTAAAAGATTGCTTTCAAAAATAGTGTCGGGGGGAGAAAAGAGGGCAAAGCCAGGAGGTAGACATCAAAATATCTCTCCACAATGGAACCAAGGAATAAATTTCCCACCTTCCCTTCTGCTGTATCAGAATTTTGGGGTTTTGTTGTTTTGGTGTGTTTTTTTAATTTGTGTTTTATTTTTCATACACAAGTCACTATTTAGAGATGTAAGTTGTAGGCAAGATGTAGTGCTATGAAAGGAATTAGTTCTTTCATGGAGTTCCACACTCAAAACAAGACACTTGTCTCCAGGGGCTCACTCTCTCTTGGAATGCAGACAACCTGCCAGATTCACCTTCAAAAAACAATGACAGTACCAAACGAGAGCAGAGGAAGATCCTTATGCTGCTTTGAATACCACCGTGGGAATCCACATTACACAAATGCTGGGGTTGCTTTACTTTCTTTCCTTGTACTTTAGTACAGCACAAAAATATGTAACCTTTTCAAAAAGGTTTCTTTCCACATACATGTTTGAGAATCTTTAAAAAACATTAAAATACAGAAATCACATCATATTCCAAGATACTGAAATTCACTTCTTCAACCAGAGTAGATAATGCTCACTGTATTGCTAAATTACACACAGAGCATCAAGATAAACCTCATCACACTATCCTGTTTGAAGTCAGAGCCTTGAAGGTGAATTTCTTCTCTGATGGCAAGTCAGTCATCACAAGTCCCTCAAGTTCTTGACTTTCACCTCCAGACATAAAATAAGAGACAATACTGAAATTCCTGAGACTATAAGGCACTGCAAAGGGAAAATAAATTTGCAATGCATTGAAAAGTTAAAAACTATAATACAGGCAGCAACAATCATGCTTAAAATAAAAAAGTCTTAATATTAGAGAAAAGGATTAACAATACAGCCCAGTGTTTGGCAAATGGCTATTTGAGAAAATGAAGAAGTCAGGCAAGGAAAGTGATCCTGGGTAGCTTGCTTGGTATGCAAAGTTAACCTTTTAAGTTAGCTCTACCTCACTTACTCTTTCCTGATCTATTATACAATCACTCTGAGCAGATGCCAATTTAGCTCTAGCACCACACTCCACAAACTTAAAGTCAGTCACAGTAAATGACAGTGTGTGGTAATAAAATATTAAAAACCTGTTACAAAGATTCACTCACCCAGAGCTCATTTTTTGGAAGATAAAACAATTCTCTCAGGTAAATTCAGATTCAGGTTTAAAAGCTGAAATTCTCTCAGAGCAGAGTTAAACACATGGACAGTCTACCAGTTGCAGTGTCCAATTCCCTGATGCAATCACCTGTATCTTGTGTACAGAAGTCCTTAAACTAGATTTCTGTCCATTTTCCCGAGTTATGGAAAATATTTGGGAGCACAAACTTTTCATTTGGCTATCACAACTCACTCAGGAACTAGCTCTGTTGATTACTCTCGATATAAGCATTCAGCAATGTTGATGGGAGACCATTTGATAGGACACTTCAGTATGAAGGCTGAATTCTGGCGCTGCCTCACTTCAGGCAAATACATGAAGTCCCCAGACTCTCGTAACTTGAGTCAAAGCAGCAGATTGCTCTGGGTCTCCGCAGGTATATTGTCACGTTGACTATGTTTATCCTTGTTTAAAGCAAGGGTTTAAACCTGTGCAAAGCCACACCACAAAGCAGATTTTCTTCTTAGAATCACAGAATGGCTTGGTTTGGAAGGGACCTTAATGATCATGTATTTATAATCTCCCTGCTTGGGACAGGAACACCTTCCACCAGATCAGGTTGTTCAAAGCTCTATCCAGCCTGGCCTTGGATACTTCCAGGGATGGGGCATCCACAGCTTCTCTGGGCAGCATGTTCCAGTGCCTCACTTCCCCCACAGTAAAGAATTTCTGCCTAATATCTAATCTAAACCTACTCTCAGTTTGAATCCATTCCCCCTTGTCCTGCCACTACATGTTCTTGCATAAAGTCTCCCTCATCTTTCTTGTAGGCTCCCTCCAGGTACTGGAAGGACACAATTTGGTCACCCCAAAGCCTTCTCCAGGCTGAAGAAACAAAATTCTCTCAGCCTTTTCTCATAGAAGAGGTGCTTCATCCCTCTAATTGTCTTGTTGGCCTCCTCTGGACTCACACCAAAAGGTCAGTGACCTTCCTGTGCTGGGATCCCAGAGCTGGATGCTGCACTCCAGGTGGGGTCTCACCAGAATGGAGGGACAGAATTCCCTCCCTCTCCCTTCCGGCCAGGTTGCTTTGGATGCAGCCCAGGACACATTTGGCTTTCTGGGCTGTGAGTGCACATTGCTGAGTCATGTCCAGCCTTTCATCCACCAGCAGCCCCAATTTCCCTCCCTAATCCTTCCTTCCTCGATGCAGTAATAAGAGATCTACACTGAATATGGAGAAAGACATATTTGCTCTTCTCTACACAGTACTTTTCTTTGGCCAACCTACACATCATCCAGGATGAGACACAACTTTTCATCATTAACTGGCCAAAATAAAATATAGTTTGAATGACAGCACCGCACCTCTGACTGAATGAACAGAGTTACAGATGACCATAGTCACCCACCTCATACCTGAAAGTCCAGCAACAAGGGACCCAGTGCAGAAGCACTCACGCTACACTTTTACAATTTTAATTTCTGGTCAGAAAGCTAGCAGTTTCCTTTCAAAAAATGCTTAGGCATTTTTGGTTTTGTTGTTTTTATTATCTACTATAAAACATCAAGCTCTGAAGCAAGTGGTGTATCTGCTGCAGCAATATTAATGTTTGTTATCTCATTTCTATATTTTGTTAGTGGACATGTCAAATATAGCAAGTTCCATGTTACCACATATTTGACCAGATCAGCAATAAAATCCTACCATAAGCAAAGAGAAATCCTCTTCAGTGGTAGATGTTTCCCCTTTGACACATTCCACATTTTGGTTTTTTTCTTCTTCTAACACACTAATATTATCTAATGGTCTGTGAACTAACATTTATCATATCTTTCCTAATCAGAATTCACTTTGCTACACGCAGACTATGTTTTGGTATTTGAACAAGTTGAACATCAGCACTAGGACTTGGGGAAAATGGGCAAATGTTCTGTGTGTGGGAAAAGGCGGGAGCTGATGAGAGATTCATATTTTATGTAGCATTAACTAACTGGAAGACTATAAAGGTTTTTTGAGTAGGCACTATTCCGGCTCTCTGAAAACACAGTTTGGAAACACACAAAGAAAAGTTTACCATAGAACAATACTGATTTTTACCAACCAAAATTGCAACACACATCTCTCAAAGCCTTCAAGACTACTGAGCAAAAGCAACTATTCTACTTAATGTTGATATCTGTACATTGGGCACCATAAATTGACAATTTGCTCTCAGTGCTTCCTAATAATAGGAAACAGACAAATTTATGGGAGTCAGTTTTTTAATTGGCTCATAGATGCCCTTGGCATGGGACTTGGAGACCTCATTTCACTTCTAGCTGCACTCTACACAAGCTTCAAAATCAGCACCTTTACTCCTCTATTTGCAGTCTTGGAACAGCCTCTGCCACAAGGCAGGAGAGCAGACAGAAGGACTGGTACAACCACAGAGCTCCAGACACAGTTTGTTGAGCTATCTCTACTAAGACAAACCTGTTGTGCTACTTAGGGACACAGACCCAGCAACTTCTGATCCCTCTGTCCCAAGAAATGTGGAATACTGCAGAACATGGCTTTTAATGACTGCATCTGAGCTGCTACAGACAAGACTTGTAGACCATTAGTTCAAGACATTTTAACACGAGATGTCCTAAATTAAAATAAATGTCAAGTGCCCATATTTAAAGACTCCCAGATAATCCGAGAAATACATTTAAGTCCAAGAAAGATCAGACATCACTAGATGTGGCCTCACACTTCACAACAGAGGGAGATGTTGTGAATGGAGTTTTAGAGAGCCTTCAATACAGACCGCTAAGCATTCCTAAACAATACTTACCGGCCACCAAGATAGGCACTGCCTATCATTATATCCCAACAGTATTTGCTGGGATCACAGGAAATGTGATCCAAAGACTGCACTGTGGCAGAGAGGTCTATATGGTTTTCATACATTAATTGGGGAGTACACAGCCATTTCCCCACTATTTTGACATTAGAAAAAACATAAAACAAAAAGCCGACTTTGATTTCTATCATCACAAATCAATCCCCATTTTTCCATTACTCCAGACAGGATTTGTCTCCAATAGCAGTTACTTTGTGAAATGTTTCCCTGCATTAGGAGAATATCTTAAATGTCAAGTTGATAAAACCCACCTATCCCAAGACAAGTAGGACACTGAAAGCTCCTCTTTCCCCTCCCAGTTTACGGTTTATCTTAAGCCCATTAAAATCATTTTGCACTGCGCAAACTTGCTCTAAAACCAGAATCACCACTTAAAATCTTAAACATGCATTACCTGGCTTTCGAAGTATAACAAGATCACCTCTTTGGCAAATTCAAAAATCTGACATGAAATTTCTAGCTGGAGCCAAAACACAGGCCTGAGCTTGCTGTTCTTCCCCCCCTCCCCCTTTTTTCTGGTCAGTAGGGAGCATGAAGAGAAAAGAAGAAAGGGATCTGAGCAGGTCAAGCACGTTTACCTTTGTTTAATTTTACTTAATAAACCAGTGTGAGATTAGAATTTGTCTCATAATCTGATCTCAGGCAAACGTTACAGTATACAAGTTCACATTATTATTATTTAGAAAGTCCTAGAAAATACAGCCCAAGCAATAATCTCACTGCAAAACCAATAACAGAAACTGAAGGTAGTTGATATGTTAAAACCAGGAAAATGGATATAAATCTAGCCTGAACAGAAGTGGATTTACATTCAATGCATACAAGTTAAGTTATTTCTCAGGTAGCTTGGAAATAAGGCAACAGCTTCATTTTGCTTTGAAAAGCACAAATATCAATTTAAAATTAGCCAAGTCAATCAAGGACATCATATTTGAAGACAATAAAGGAAACAAAAGGAAGATGATCTTTCAGTTGATAATAAAACTCACCTTCCATCCTGCAAGATGTAGAAAGAAGGAAAAACCCTGAAGAGTTCAGAGGAGCTGTTACTACTGAGATATCAAAGGAGCGATAGATAACATGAATTGCAAGAAACATGCAACAAGTCTTCTATTTGAAACTTGTTTTTCACACAGTTAGTACAACAACAACTGCTCCTGCAAGGGAGGTCAATCTACCCACGCATTAACCCCCAAACAAGCAGCACTGTGAAAATCAAAATGTGATTGCAAATCTCTTGCACATCAAGATGAAGGAGTTTTTCATTTCAATCTATTACTACCAGCATTTTACATTCATTATGGTCAGGGGGTGAAGTGAGAACTATGTATTTGCTGGTTCTGAATGCCAGCACTTTCTTGATTACATTACCAGAGAATTAACATACAGAACCTGTATTAAAGCAGTAGAGAAGGGCTTACTTATATCCACTTTCGTAGCTGAGGATTTTATAGCAGTTTTACATTCCAACTCAGAAGGTTAAGAGGTTAAAAAATAGCTGTATAACCTATCCCTTGCTGCAAAGAGAGGTCTAAAAGATCCAGGCTTTCAGCATTACAAAGACAGGAAGGCTATCTGCTTTCGTAAGCATTTCTTTAAATCACACTCAATGGGCTAGCAACCCCTGGCTTTGAGGGGGAGAGGGTTTTTTTGTTTTGTTTCTTTGAAGCTGTCACTGCCAAGCTCAAAATAAAACTTTAAAAACTTCATATAACCTCCAAATCTACAGCAGGCTAGCCTGTGTCCTAACTCTTCACACTAGAAATTGCCAAAATGACTAGTTACAATAACTCCTATAAGGTCATTAAAATCTGCAAACCTTGGAGAAGATCCACTGAACCCATTTTAAAAGGAAAGGATCTTGCCTAAAGCAACAAGTGGGATAAGCAGCCTTAAGGAAGCTTAAGACCTTAATACACTTCTTGCAGAACTTCTCTTGCCACTTACAACATAAATGTACCCCAAGCATCCCAATCAGGAACCTAAGTAGCAAATATTTCCATAGTGGATTTATGCACTAACTCACCTGTATTAGGAGCTTGGATTTACAATAAATGCAATAAAAGAAATGAAAAGCAAGGGAAAAGACAGTGACTCTTTTACAAATGAGTCATGTATCTTATTAGTTGTTTGTTAGTTGTATGACAGATTGTTTTGTTAATCCAATCATTCTCTGAGTGCAAGTTATAAGCAGTGTATTACATAGAATTCATATAAAATAACTTGAGTCACACATCTTTTCTAAAAATAGTTTGTCTATTTTTTTTTCCAGTGAACTTTAATTACTTCAAAGAAAATGCTTTAGAAAAAAGCTTCAGTATGGCACTGCATTACCAAAGGTTTATTATTTCCAAATTCTATTTCACTTGCATATGGCCAGTTCACACAGTGGGTCGAGTGAACTTCAGGGGCTTCCAGGTGCAAAGAAACAAGGAATGCCTGTCAGAATTATAAACTTTGGAGCCAGCAGCTGAACTGGCTCCATCTTTGCTCTACAGGATCAACCAAAACAGTTTACTCACTAAAAAAGGAAACATTGCCAATATTGAGTGTCCTACTCAATGTTGCACGTGTGCCTTCTTGTGGGCAATCAAATGGATATCACACACCATTTCTGCTGCTAAAACAACTGGGATATAGCTGGGTTACCTGTAGAGCTAGATCTTTACTCCTCTAGAGTCAAGGCACTCCTTGACACATATTAACACGGCATTTCTGTTTCCTACAGAAAGCAGAAAAGTTGGGTGATCATTTGGCAGCCAGAGTCAACAGCTATAAAATATTCCATGGATTTAGACTATGGGTTAGACAGGCATCTGTCAGGAAAGCCATTGCTACAGGTGATCTTGCCAGAGAATAGGAAGATCGACCAGAGAGATACTGAGGGCCCCTCCAGCTATGCTTTCTAAGGTTCTCTGTTTTTTATCCTCTTGAAAATATAGGGGGAGTAAACCAACAAGTGTTTGCTTCTCAATATATAGCTCATGGCAGTAAGAACAGCACTGCAGGATTTTGTGGCATTTGTACAAAGGTTCTTTTGAGAGAAAGCAGCCACCTTCTTCACTAAACAGCTGCATTCAACCCACCTAGCTGACAGAGGAAACCCAGACGATGTAATCAGAAAAAGTTTTGATACTGTCTCTCACAGTGTCCTTCTGGACAAAGTGTCCAGCACACAGCTGAGCAACTAGGCTAGGTGATGAGTGAGCAACTGGCTCATAGGTTGGGCACAGAGGGTGATAGGGAATGGGGTAACATCAGGCTGGCAACTGGTCATTAGTGAGATTTTGCAGGGCTCCATCCTTGGCCCAGTTCTCTTCAACATCTTCATTATTGGACACAGGACTCAAAGCAATACTAGGTAAGCTTGCCAACAACATCAAATTAGGAGTAAGTTGTCAACTCCCTCAAGGTCAGAGAGGCCCGGCAGAGAGACCTCAACAAATCAGAGGACTGGACAATCACCAACCATATGAAATTTAACAAGAGCAAGTTCCAGATTCTGCATCTGGGACGGGGCAGCCCTGGTGGTCTGTGTAGACCAGGGAATAAGAGGATGGAAAGCAGTGCTGTGGAAAGGGGGTCCTGGTCAGTGGCAAGGTAAATGTGAGTAAGCAGCCAGGAGGGCCAGGCATGTCCTGGGGAGCATCAGGCACAGCATCACGAGCTGAACAAGGGAGGGGATTGTCCCTTCTGCTCTGCACTGGGGCAGTGTTGGGTGCCACAATATAAGAACGATATAAAGCTACCACAGAGCATCCAAAAGAGGGCACAAGGATGGTGAAGGGCCTCACATTGCTGCTATACCAGCCTTATAAAGAAGAAATTCAGCAAATACTTGAGGATTTACAGCTACTCTGATGCTACTGAAAGTCAGCATGAACAGTGACAAAAAAGGTTGTTAGGAGGAAGGTTCTAATCAATGAAAGAAATGGAAGCATCCAGTTGTCAAGTACAGTTATACAGCATTAATATTTTTTTCAGAGCTTGGGCATACTAAAAGCATAGCAATGGATAAATATAAATCTGCTCACAATAGAAGTGTCCTGCAGCATCCATAAAATCACTCTTTCAGGAGTTGTCACTCCAGAGCATTTTACCAATGAAGAGTTTGCTAAGAACAACTTGCCTCATACAGTAGCAACAAGGAAAGCAAATTAAACAGAAGCCAGGATAGAAAAATACATATTTAAGAATCATTCTGACCACCTGAAATTCACTCCTGAGCATCAGTAAATTTTTGGACAACCACACACCTGGATATTTCTGAAATTGATTCCTCAGATCCTAAATGTCCCTTCTTCTGAGGGCAAGGGGAACGGTCATTAACATCCAAGACATCTGGGGGCTCATTAAACAGCAAGATGCAAAAGGTTGGGAGAGGGGAAAATCAGCAGTTTATTTCAGTAACAGTCACTTAAAAAAAAAAAAAATCAAAAAACCCCACATTCGTTTATAATGTAGAACTCCCTCCAAAATTAGCTTACACACTGATATAAATTGGTTTTCTTTGTGGTCTAAAATTGACTTGCAGTTCACTACTTAGTCAGAAAATAGCTACTGAAAAGCCCTGGCCTCAGAGCTTTTGGACTGTGGACTCCTTTCATCGTGTAAACAAATGCTTCAGATTTAAAGCTTTCCCATAATTGTTATGCTAACCTTGGAGCGAAACCTCTCCATTTGCATTTGAAGGAGCTAAATATTAGGCAGGAAAGAAAGTGGTCTTTTTAAAAGCATGAGAAAATGTTCCTTCTTTTTGGTCCTCAACCATCTGGGCAGGCCCTGCTCCTCTCTCTCTCCCTGGCAAAGGCAGAGGGAAGGAAAAGGGGCACGGATGGTGGTAATCTGGCTGAAAGAGAATTAAGGAATTCCTTCAAAACATGAATGAATGAGACTTCCTATAGGGGAGGGGAGTCTGTGTTCCAAAGAGATGTGAGACGCTGTAGGCAGGGGGGAGGGAAAAGGGACACAAATACATCAGTGAGCTAGTGAGTGATGTAAGAAGCACCTATGTTTTATTATGTTTTTTTCTCAACATGTTCTGGAACCCGGAGCCAGATTTCTTTATAGGCCCCGCGTGTGAACCCTGCAGCTAATGGGATGTTAATGTTTCCTCTTTCACCAGTCAGAAGCTAAGAGGAGTCTTTGACTGCATGTGCATGCATACTCCTGTGTGCATATGTATTCAGGTGAGAGAATTACTGGGGGGGGAGGGGGGAGAGGGAAAGGGGAGCAGCCACAGGTTTAAGTCCCAGTTTTCTGATTTAGGAATTTCATTAAGTATTTCAGCCAGGGCTAAAACGATAACACTTAAATGAAAAACCCAGTTCTGAGAAAGTTCTGAGATTTCTAGTAACACAGTTTAAATAAAAGAATTTCACAAGAGGAATTATTCTCCTTTTCAAATAGCTCTGTGTGGGGGGGTTGTCTCTGTCACTGCACAGGTCAAGAGATTACTCCACTAACTGTTTAGAGTTAAAGCTGTAATCAGTAGAATAAATATTTGATATTACCACAGTAAGCATGTAATAGCGAAAAACAAGACTGACAACCTTCTTAAAAATAATCTAGCCCAAATTATCTCCTGGCACAACTCTACTCTTGAAGTCATGCCAGCAGGGAATTTGCTGTTACATTTTGAGCTGCTAAAGGAAGTTATCACAACAGATTTTCTCATGACAAAAACAAAAATAATTAATTGTACTGGAAGGAAATTGAGCGAGGATTAGTAGATTATCACATGCCAGAATGACCGAATTTCTGCTAAATGTGTTACTGGTTTCTGTCTATTTTCCATCCATTTCCTTGCAGAGTAATGGATCCACATTCATTGAATTCTCTGTTAGCATCAGAAGCAAATCAATGGCTGAACCAGCAAGTGAGATTTCCTGCATATTGGTCATATATAACATGAGAAATAGAATTCCCTTGATATTTTTCATTACATTGACATTCAAGATTGAATTTCAGTAAAGATTCCAGTTTCTAAAGGGAGGACAATCATTACACACTACTTGCACATTTTACTCTTCAAATAAAATAATTGTGTTTCATTCCAGAGCTGTACAGTGCCAAGCAAGAGATGTAGCCATCAGGAGGATTCCACAGAAATCTCGTGAAACTACCAGGAACCCTTGTAAATGTGATTATCAACATGGATTAGGCCCAGGAGGAAGTCAAGAGTCACCAAAACCATAGCCCAGCATTCATAAGCATCGTCTCTGTGCTTGTGTACACAAAGTGTATGAGAAATTCATCCCATAAAGGCCAAGGTATATAGTGGGATTTAAATCCACTGCAATTCTAACTAGAGAGGTCAAACAAGCAGGCAAGACCAAGCCTTGCCTTCACTCGCACAAACACAGGTTGTGTACTTCAAGTCTCCCAAAATTTTCCTCAGCAAGAAAGTGGACAGGTGTGAGGAAAACTAAGTATCATATATCCTAAACAAAAAGAAAAATGCAGACATAATTGTCACCAGCTCCTGGGACAAGTTCTCCTTTTTGTTAACTAAAAAGTAAATTATGCCTTGCCTGACTCCTAACGAAAAGAACAACAGAATGGAAAAAAAATTATATTGGATTAGATTTAATTGCCACGTATGTTTTCCCTACCAACACATTGAAGAGTGTCGTACAAGCTCCAGACTTTTCTTTGCTGTGAGTTGGAATATGACACTTTTTACTGAACACATTAGACTCCAGCAGCAAAGATCACAATTTATGAGGAAAAAAAACCCAAACATCTAAACCCTGATTTTTTTGTACTTATTTTTTTCTGAGATTAATAGCAGAATGAAAAACCATAGCTTACATCTTTGTAGATTGTTTGTTGCCTGTACTAGGCAATATAAATGAACTCAAGCTACCATTTTTTCAGTTGTGCTATCAGCTGCAGAGGTCCCATTTCCTTGGATATGGCAGGAATGTAAAGTCAGGTCTGTCTCATTCATGTTTCACCAACTTATTTTCAAGGGAAACAGGGCCAGGAGGCAATAAACACATATTTTAACTGTTGGGATCTACCACACACCAATATCTAATTCTGATACACCTGAGTTTATAGGGATGATGCGAGTTTTCCTTTCCATGCAAAGGGCCCCTTTTCTCTCAGACTCACATAAATCCTAACAATGTCATCAAAAAGATAAACATTCCATAAAAAGCTAGCAAGTGTTACCCATTTTTCAGAATGGCTTAGAAACTAGTTGAAATTAACTGAATATTTATCAGCTGAATGACTGAGGTTTTGGTTCCCAAATTGTTAAACTATCACAAGCCCAAGAAGGAGAAACCTAATAACTCAGTTGTCATTTCTTCTTAGTTCCCATTTCTTCCCAACTCTGTTTCTGACAACTCTTGCCAATTCTAGAGCAAGAACTGTTGACAGTTCACAGCCCATGTGGTCATTAACAAAGCCTTTGCTCTATCTGTTATTGTACAGTTCCAGGCAAAATGGAAATTCCTTATTTCTTGCACCAATGCATCAGTACTCTTCCACTAGATGTGCTGTTATGAACCCACGGCTACATACATACAGAAACCATGGTCACTGGTCCAAAAGCAGACCACTGGCTCCTAAAACATGTTTCTGCAATAACTCTGGTGGTCAGCATCACAGTCACACTTCACACTGTCCTCTTTAGGCCATCAGGTTTCTTACCAGACCCACCAAAGAACAGCTTTAGGCACAGACCAGCCTCCCCAATGGCAGAGAGCTGATCCTCAGACAATTAACTATTCCGTCCTCCACCTCTTTTCACATCCAGGGATAGTTTTTCCCAGATGCATTAGCCAGCTGCTCACAAACATAACAGATGCTCAGTTTGACTGGTTTTAACCCAAAAGATATAATTAGTGGCAGTTTAACATAAAGACCAAAGAATAAAAATTTTAACAAGCTAGTTGAACATAATTACACTTAGATAAACACTGATGCTGAACACACAGGGCTATGTGTGGTTGAAACCAGAATTTGCAACAGACTTAAAGTTGTCTTTTTCCCCCAAACTGTTTCACCCTCTTTCTCCCACCAGCAAGAGAAGGATCATCTCCCCCAAAGAAAAAAATAATACTGTCCTCATCAGGAAAGAAAGATTCTCAGTATAGTTCTTTCACAGATATAGTTGATTTTTACTGCATTACTATACCCTTCATAGGCTACCTAGTTGCTAACAAAGAGTCAGAGAACATTACTCCATTTCTGGGACTGATTTATTTTCAAAGCTTCAGTGATGCAGCCAACACACACATCTGTTTGGGCAAATTCTGAACTCTCCCATCATGTGCTTTCCCATGCAGCTATCCCTTTCTCAGTATCGTGTACAGTTGCAACCTGACATCCTACAGGATTTCATTAGTATATAGAGTTTACATAGAGTTAGGTTGTTCTATGAAACATATGATTAAAGAAGGAAACTCCAGTCAAAGCTGTCAAACATTGCTGTTCCAAAATAGGCTCCAAGCTCTTTATCTTGACAACTAAAGCAGGCATTTCCTTCCCCAGAGAGTGACCCTACCATACACTTCTTTTACAGTCCCAGCTTCTAGCAACCAGAGAATGCTAGTTTTGCATAGATCCTAATTAAGAATGAATTTAACAACAGACTTTGGAATGTATTTAGAGTTCTCACATGAATTTTTTAGACATGCTTGATGCCAAATGCTCAGTGTGGCATAACACGCCCAGTAGGACTTATACCTTTTAACTCATGCATTTTTGAAAACAACATGGGTGCATTTTTGAATTAAAGCCTGACATCCATCATCTTTTACAGAAAAGGTTTCTACAGGGTTTTTAATATACAGGGCAAATGGCAGAAAACAATCAAAATCCCTGTTGCTATTATAGGTGACGGACTCTTGTTGTCTAGCACTTGGCAGCTATCATAGAAGGAAAGGGACATAATTATACATACTTGAGCCTTCATTTCCTTCACAAGCACCCTTCATTAGTACTCTGGTAAATATACTTGCACATCTTCAGGAAGACAAACACTGCTTTTTGCAGGATGCCTCATCAATGCACTAATTTGTGGTGGCAAAACACATGGCAAATCATTTACCAGCTTTTCTGTGGTTTTTCCATGCACTGGGGAAGCCACAAGCCAGCTATTACCATATTATGTGTTGACAGCAAGGGCTGATGTGATTTCATATAGGCTGGGTTTTTCTGTTCAGCATAAAGACCCAAACTGTGCTACTGACTTTCCTGCTTCCTAGGGCAACATTTTTCATCCCCTTCTCCTTACATCTAGTTTGTATGCCCTTTAGAGTTTCTGTATGGCACTTCCCAAAGGAGATTTTGTTGTAAAAGTGTCAGGGAGTCAGCTCTGAACTTTTGACAGAATTTCCTTTCCTGTCTGCTGCAGATTTCATATGTGACACCGTGCAGGTCAGTAAAAGCATCCACCCACATTTAGTCTCTATGTCTAAAAGGGACAGAGAGAAACATGATGTATACTGTCCCATCAGGTATACAATTCACAAAGATAACTTGCTTGCTGAGGTTTCTTGGAGACCGATGAAGCTCAGGCGCTAAAATCCCATTCTTATTAACACTTCACTCAGATGTTCCTCACCAGCCCTTTCTACAGTTTTAAAACAGATTTTATGATACTACTAACTTATGGATTTTTATTTTATTGACTGTTTTGCCAAGCTGTAACAGAGTAAGATTTCAGGGAGATGTCCTACCATCCCATGCATTCTCTGATTTTCCAAAGGGCAGATACCTCTCAAAAAACCTGCTCACACATAACATGCAAGTACTACCCTTCTCCCTCTCACACACACAGAGCATTGACATTTTCAGACATTAATATTATTTCCATCTTCACCATTTCATTTTCCTGCTGTAGCCTCTGTAAAATTCTGGGACATCACCAGGCTTATAGAAGCAGCCACTGTCTCCCCTCTCTGCTTCTGTTCTCTGTTCATTCATAAATTCAGAAGTACCCTGCACAACACAAAACCCTTTTGTGGGTAATGTGATGTACATATCATTGCATTAGCCATATTTACTAAGCTATAAGCAAATTATGTTTTGCATCATAGCCGTGAAGACAAATATAGTAATAGAATCAGGTACCTTTCCAACCAGATGGAAATTTGCTAATGCAATAGGAAGTTGCTTATTAAATACAATGAACTTCTGGTGTCAGGAAATACAAACTGCAAGCATCATCAGGTGAGGGGAAAATGGCTACTTTAACGATCCTACACACAGATACATAAATTTACCCTGATTAGAAAAAAACACAGTCAATACTTAGACTCTCCTAAATGCGGTTGTTAGTTTGTAATTTTTTTTTGAAATACACATCACAATAAACTGCTAAAGAAAAGACCATTGTCATCTATTCACAAGTGGAAAAAGACGCTATTACATAAGCCCTGAGTTTAGACCAATACTGGAATGAAGAACAAATCCTTTAAAGCACTCTGACATTAGAATTCTGTGCAGATATTCTAGATCTTTCAAGCAGTGATATGGTCTGAGACAGGCTGCACCAATATTTTTAACAATAAGAATCAAACAACAAATGGTGCTTTTACATAATTTGTGAGAAACAGCATCAAGAATGTATGAGCTGCAAACAAGTAGAGCAAGAGAACTAGCAATGCATTTATTGATATCAACAGAAAAGTTCTTTCAAAAGGAATAATCAAGTCCAGGATGGCAATTAACAAACAGCCTATCTTATTGATTACTCTGTGCAAACTGGTCACTGAGCAGCTACTGAGAAGTTCCAGTTCACCATGCCTTGCAAGGACAGGTAAAGACACAACCTCAAAAACCTAAAATTTCACCTTTCCCTGTAAGGCACATCATCCTCAAAAGGGACTCATCACAACAAGGCTGCATAAATGGATACCTCCAAAACATAGAACCATACTGAAGCTCCAAAAGAGCAAGTTACTTTCATTTAGGTGCACAAAACCAATTCACAGGGAAATGCCTGGATGAGAACCTCTGTGCTTGAACTACCTGAAGAAGTGTTCTCCCAAGAGAGGCACCAAAAAGGTTTAAGTAATTCCTGTTAGAATCATCTTCCTGGCTGCCTGGATAAAGGCCACTGTGGGGCACAAACTAGGACAGTGGTGTTCCATTATTAAGGAACTGGTATTTCTTCTTAATGGGTACTTAGCCATTTTCTAGTTCTCTTCTTGATTATTTTGTTTCAGCAGTGCTCAAAACAGCAAATATTTGCCGTGTGGATTTTCTAAGGGTTGTTCTGGCTTTCAGAGGTTAAACTAAGCAAGAATTTTTTTGTTCTTAGTTGCAAACAGCAGCATACAGTCCATTCAGCGTTTCTGCACAATAACCCACCTACTTTCTTCATAAAACAAATTAACATCACAAATCAATATTCAGAGGGGGTTTTGTTTTGTGCTGGTTTTAAGTGACAGAACTGCTTGCTTTTCCTGTCAGAAGAATTCTACCAGAAGCGTGCATTTTCAGTCCAAGAAGCTGTCACATCAGCATATTTCGGGGAGACGATAGATGTTAGCTCGTACGCCTTCTCATCCTTCTCTGAGAACTCAACACAACAGCCTGCCACCCACCACAGTAACCTAAGAGATAAAACACAGAGCAGCACTAACAGAATGAGAGGGCTTTGGAAAAACACACACAATGAGGCTACAGATGAGCATCGAAGTGCACCATCGTGACAGGTAATAATGCAGAAAACATCCTGCTAACGCAACCATCCTGCTCCTACAGCCAGCTTAACATAACCTATGCAGCACAGTACTTCTCAGGCTTGCTCTAGGGGGCTCAGGCCAGAAGACCCACTTCCTTAAATCAAAGCTATCATTAGTGAGTATACAGCATTTTCCAACTTAACTGCCTAGGAATTGCAGCCTAAAAAAATGCATAAGCATGAGGTTACAAAACCACCACACATTGTACTCTCATGGGAAGTAAGAGGTGTCTCTTGCATTTGCTCATTGGGGTCGACTAACTGGGATCCACTGAGGATTAAGAGGACCAAATAGCTGTGAACCTCAATACTATGAAATCCAAAGCCACATGGTTCAGGGCAAATGCCACTCTTGAGACTACAAGTTTATCATTAGAAAAAGTCGAGGAAGAGAACTTGGGAAAGCCAGGTGATCACTGGATGAAAATGAGCAACCAGTGTCACAGGACAACAAGAAGGAAATGAAATTCTGTGGGATTTTAATGAAAGAATATTGATGAGATCTCTCTCAAATGCCAATCTCCAATTTCTCCTGTTCAAGAAAGGATCATTAAAACACGTATGGTAATGTATTGTAAAAATTCCAGTGTAGAAATGGACTGCCAGAGGGTAAGAATACTTTGGAGAAGAGGACAGAATGCACTGGTAACCACTGCAACAGCCTTGAGACACATCCAGATGAAGTCCAGCTGTGAGACCACCAGTAAACTCTCCTGCACTGTGTGGACGAGCCTTGCCTTTAAAGACTCCACTTTCAAGGAGTACCAACACAGGCACATGGTCACTAAAACCTGCAATCTTCTCATGCACATTAGTACCAGATTGACTACTCTCATCACTGGGTTGGTGTACAAGACAGAGTTTCCTTCTGGGCACAAGATTCAGGCATTGCAAACATGTAAGCATCATCAAGATTTCAAACCTCCAAAACATTGCAACATACCTCTATTTTCTCTTGGCAATCCTTTTCCTAAAGCAGGCACAATACATTTCTCTCAGTTAGCTTATGCCCACCTTTACCTGTGAATGTATGTTTGTGCAGAGAAGAGACTTCATGGCAGCTTGTGTGGAAAAGAATATTTAGCTTTTCCTTATTAAACAAGTCCATTAAAACTATCCCCAAGGTGAACATTCTGTGCTACTACTGAAAGATTATTCCACCAGGATTTCAAATCCAGTGTTATCATTATGAAAAGAAATTCCAGACAGCTAGCAAAAGCACAGCTTAACCAAGCAGGGTTTCTTTTACTCATGGCTGCAAAAGCAATAATGGAGAAAATGAAAATAAACCCAAAGTCAGTCTTCTGTATATCATGCTATTCTCTCTTTTTTTTATATATACAAAGCTAGTAAAAGATTCAATAATGAAAGAAAGGAGTTGCTTATAATTACTAGAGTATTAAAGAAATATATTTCACTTTGTATGGCTTGAAATTTTGACATCATTCTTGGCTTGAGTATCATACCCAATTAGAAACCCCTGGAAGAGTGAGAACGACAAGAGCCATTAAATGTGTCACAACACGGGGTGAAGGGAAGAAGTGCTGGAAGTGCAGGCTTTTCAAAGTAAGCATAGGAAATTGTGCTGCACAATGAGAGCAGAATATGGTTTTTTTTCTCTTCCCCCCACCAGCCTCCACCGCCTGCCCTGCTCCTCATGACATACACACACATTTTATGGCCTAAGAGCCAACGAAAAAGGGTGTGTTCTTTCAGGTTTATAGCCTTGACTAATGGAATTGCTCTAAATAACATTTTGATCTTGTAAGGTCATGCAGAGTGCTATACCTTTCCTTTAATGATTCAGGTCTGGACGAAGCATTTCCCAGAATTGAGATGGTAATGAAGTCATTAGTTTCTTCCTACTTGAAGCTCTGGCTAGGAAAGGGAATTCTATGGGTAAAGTCTGAGAGGGTCTTTTTCATAAAGCTCATACCCAGCTGAGCTGTAACACCTGTTACATTTTCCCATGAGCCTGAGCTGCAGAGCATTTCCAATCTATTTGCTCTTCTTCTCCTACAGCACATTGACAAAAGCTGTGGGAATGGGTTTTCTAAGGGAGTGCTAATTGAAAAAAAAAAAAAAAATCTATGCCTGGTGCAAATGTTAACTCACATCCTAGCTAAGATAATGACGATTATTTCCTTGTCTTTGAAAATACAAGCCATTCCAGACTGCATTTAAATTAAAAATACACATTTGAAATAGGTTCTTTAATAATTCCTCACCTTTTATGTACGATATAAAGGATGAAGAATTACTCAAAAAAAAGCCCCACTATTGAAAACAGCCCCTTATGCTAAGTTGTTGATACTAAAATACACTCACTGCACAGTAGAGAAACACAGCACTAAGCACATGCCAATAAAAAAATAACATATACATTCTTACAAATAATAGTTCTTGGAGAAGCAGTTTTAAAATATGGTTCCTCAAGTAAAGGGAACAATAAGCCTGGATATTCAAGTTCCACCCCTGAGTATCTGTGGGAAGAGGTGTGCTGCTTGTTCACTTGGCGCAGCAATATGCTTGACATAAAGAAATTCCAAATCACTCAAGAACAACACATGCACAAGTTAGACTCAGAACTGATATATGCTTAGCAACCAGCAAATGTATATTGTCTGGCCACTGATACCCTCTCAGACCTCCCTCCAAAGTAAGCCCATATATAAACTACGTTTTATAGGTGTTCCAATGCATTTTGATCTTGCCAGGTAATTAGCACACATGCATACACACAGAGCATTAGAAAGGAACGTAGTAAGAGACATTCTTCGACTAAGGAATCTGTTCCCTCCACCACATTGAAACAATGCAGCCTTACTGAACACCTGAACTTGCCACAAAAATCAGCTGTTCTCAGCTGTGAAGGGATGGTCTGGTGGTGGGACACACTTCTCTTTTTGCTGCAGACCCGTGTGGCTCTTGCTCTGAGCACTAAGGCTTTATAGTCAGAGACAGAACAAAATTCTGAAGAAATGTCTGAGAGTATCCCCAGTGTCCTAAACATAACACTGAGGCTTCAGTACACCTATTATTGGAGTTAGAACATTCTGTTGAACTGCATTTTTTTTTCTCATTTTTATCTATTCAAAGTAGTCCTGAAGAGCCTCTAAAAATTACTGGGGTTTTTCAGTTGGGTTTTTTTATTGTTTGGGGTTTTTTGGTCAGGTGGGGTTTTTTGTTTGTTGGTTTGGTTTGGTTTTTTTTGCTGTTGTGGTTTGGGTTGTTGTTTTTTGGGGTTTTTTTCTACAGTGTACTGCACAAATGTATAAACAAATGGAATGTGGAATGGAAATTCTTAAGCATCTTCCCAACTTTCAGGAAGTCCACTTCCAAGAAGAAGCATACCACTAAAGAATAAAATTAATCTTGCATTTTTAATAAAACAGAGGCTGTAAGTTAAGAAGTACTACCCATCCTCATTTTTATGATTGATATGCCAAAATATCACACTAGAAACATGTAAAGGTGTTTTTTTTATGAAAAGGTAAAGTAGGGATTTTCTTCTACTTTTCTTCCAGAAACATCCAGCTAAGTTATTATTGTTTTTCTTTTAGTATCAAAAATCTTAATGAACTATCAAGAAAGCAGGGAATTATTATAGACTAACTTCTGATCATTTTCCTACCAGAAAACAGCATGCTTACCTTTCTGATTTGCCAAGTCTATTCTACACCGCCGAAAGAAGTAACTTTGCTGCCAGGTTTTATCACAAGGCCTTGTTATTTTCCCAATAAAATAATGTAGAACTGCTTACTGTCAATGTTTATATCCCCAAAATCATTGGACATAATGACACTATATAACCTACTTTTACTTTCTTTTGCCTCTGCTTTCGGTCAGCCCCAGCCAGGCAGTGGATAGTGCCATGTCAGAAAGTCATAGAATCTTTAAGGCTGGAAAAAACCTCAAAGATGATCAAATCCAACCTTAACCTCACACTGCCGTGTTCACCATTAAACCATGGCCTCATGTGCCACATTTACAGGTCCTTTGAACTCTTCTAGGGATGGTGATTCCACCACTTCCCTGGGCAGCCTCTTCCAATGTCTGAAATCCTTTAATTGAAAAATTTTTTTCTTAATATCCAATCAAAAACATCACTCCAATGAAGGAAGAGCCTGTAGGTAAGCAGGAGACAGCATCTCACACTCAATACCAATTCTGAGCACATCAAAACAGTAGCTAAATATTTTCCCTTGTAAACTTAGCCTTAGTTTTTCACTGTAATGTGAATGTTTGCTATTTGATGAAACACACCTACTCCCCCATTTTTAGCCATTTCCCTGCAGCTACATACCTCTTATCCACTGCTTTCATAATTATTTTTTCATTTCCATCCAAACTGCCCGTTTATTCAGCAAGTAGTGTTCTCCCCACACAGAACTATTCCTCTTCTTTAGCCTATTCAACTAATCAAGCTATATAAAGTCCAGTTCAGACTTTTTAAACTTCACAATTGTCTTTATATATCTCTGCTTTGCACTGGTTACCTCCTTGTATTATTACTCACTTTTGAAAACAAGGAACACGATCTACTGGTATTCCATGCAAGGCAAAGTATCCCAGCTGGATGAGCACCTTCTCTATCCAGTGCTAAGCCTTCCCAGAATGAGGTGATTCCTGAATCATGCACAATCAAAAATCTGCTGATGGTTAGATTACAGAGCTCCTATCACCCTTCCTTTTGGAAAACAAAGGCAAACAACTGTCTGAAAATGACTGTGCCCTAAAGAGTCCAGAATCTTTGGGCTTCTAGTTGCAACTTTCTCCATATTTACAGATGAGCTGGCCATGGCCTGTCAAAAGTGCAAGACTGGAAACCTGGAATTCAGATACTTTATCTGTACCCTGGAATTTGAAGAGAAGTAGAAAACTGATCCATTTTAGCTTCACACTTGGCACAAATTGCTTTTTCCACTGTGTCAAACTGTTAAATAAGAGTGAACTGTGGGAAACAAAAAAATCTCCTTCAGCATCTTTTCTGTGCCTACAGAGAGTGAGCAGTAGCAGTCCAGCAAAGGCTGCTGTCCCACATGCTCTGCTCCTCAAGGCAGGAGCATGAAATGAAAGGTGTCATTCAGTGGGGCTGGGGCTGCCTGTGGCATAAACAGGCTATAAATCTGACTATAGGTTTGAATATGTCAAGAACTATCACAATAAAAACTATGTATAAGCAAGGACATGAAATGAAGGCTAAAGTTCTGGTCTGAGAAAAAAAATCCCAAACATTTTACAATCTTGTTTAATTACTCTGTTTTCTTACGGAACAATTCAGTCTGCAGCCTCCCTCCTCCCAAATAATAATTCTGCCTTTGAACTAACCTAACAAACTGCTACAATTATCAAGTTATCATAAACGCCTCAATGCTTTAACAAATTTACTGACACCTGCCAATCCAAAGCTGTATTTCAGATTAAGGCAACACTGCTCACTTGCTGTATACATCTAGAATGAAGAACACATGCAAAATATACCCTCAGACATCAAAATCCATGGAAACTAGTGTAAAGAACTCTAAAATTTTTAAATTAGTAACACATTTTAATTACTACAAGTTTTCCTACATTTAAAGCTTTAACTTTAATACATAAAACTTTCTTTTTTTGTTTAAAAGCAAAAAGCTTGGGCTCTGTCACCCAAGTGTTGACACTTCAAGTGCAAAGGAAAGAGAGGAAAGGTACCAGTTGTTCTCATATTCATCACAAAGATCAAAATGAAAGGAGAACCACAGAACATGGCAGAGATTTAAAGCTGAAATTAAACACCCTTTGTACATTCCAAAATAAATTTGTTTTGAGTAAGTTAACAGCCTTTGAAATATTAAATACAAAGCTCTGCATTTCCATCATTTCCCCACCCTCTTTCTGCCATTCAAAGTGCACAGCTAAGGAAGAAGAGAAGAATGGAAAGGAACTCAAGCCTGACTGCTGTTCACAGTTTAAGTTGCATGTTATGTACACAGCGTTTTACTGTGAACTGAATTGGAACAGAGCTTGTGTGAAATTTTCTTACTAAACTAACATTTTTCATTCAACAAAACACAGTCACTCAGAAGGTATCACATGTCCAGATGCCATTCCTCACTGGGGATCTTTCTGCCCACCCCAATCTTATTAAAGCCTAGTAATTAGGAAATTCAGTCGGGGTACATACCCAGATCCAAGCCCCCAGCTTAGTTGGCTGTTTCACAGCAACAAGACCATCTAACCACCAGGTATCTCCCCTTACAAGTGTTCTTGTTGGAGCTGTTGGAGCTTGTACTAGGGACAGGCAATATACCACCCAAAAGGAAAAAAAAAAAGCAAAACAAGTGGCCATCTTGGTCACTCGTCTGGGGTTTTGGAAGACAATAAACACAAGTCACATATCTTAAGCCAATATCTTGACCATGGATCCTGACTCCTCCACAGGGAGTGCTCACTCCATCCTACCCCAGGTGAAAGGACTAGATACAAAAGTTCAGCACATTCAGGGCAGAGAGGCAGAGGCCCACAGATGCTGGTTTTACAAGAGAGTATAAAGTCAAAGGGAATTCAACAACACTTCACCCACTCCAGTGTCTTTGAAAAATCCCCAGAAGTGCTGATCCTTGTGTGTCTTTCTACACTTGAGAACCATGCCTGAGTGCCTTGTATAGGTTCTATAAACAAGAGACAGGGAAGCACCTCACACGCAAAGTAGAGAAAGACAGCCAGCAGATTCTCCAAGGCAACCTGTACCGTGTTTACTGACAGTAAAGCATCGCCACGCAGCATTTTCTCAAAGTGGTAGGTGTCCCAGATTCTGGGAATGACATTCCTGGGAATTCTTCCCATGTCTGCTCCTTCGAAAAGTAGTATAAAACTTCACACATAAGATTTTATGCTAAAGGAATTGTATGGCACACTTACGTCTCAAATTTTGTCATGATCACATGATTATTCTGCCTCTTAAGTGAAGTGTTTACTAGAAAAATATAGTTAAAGGCAGGATGAGATGATATTTATGCCCTAAAGAAAATCTACCTCATTTAAAAGCCTCCTCAAGTTTATTACAGATGCACTAGTAAAAAAAAAAAAAATCAAAACCAACAAAATCATAACAAACCACAAACATATAAGCTGAAACTTAAGTTACCAGACCAAACGGCATATGCCCCTACCTTTTGTAGCAGATGCATGATCTTTAGCCGTGACTGCACATTACTATAACACCAATGGCAGATCTGCTTCAAGACTTTATACCATTTATTTTTGAGGCTTGTACTCCTGCTGTGGGCCACTATCCTTCAATTGTGCTGACTGAAGTGTTTACCCAGTTATATTCTTGATAAGATTCTGTCAATATTACTAATAATATATAAAAATGCCAAAGAAATAATTTCAAAACCACACAAATTTGCAGAGAGAGGCAATTAAAAACCCCAAAACCCTACAGCTGATTTTAACAGATCTTCCTTAAAGTATTACAATGCAAATATTTGAACTGTGCAACGGAGAGAAAGCACATTCTGGAAGTGAATAAAGCTGAGCAGTACCATGCTGTGCAATATCTACATTGTATCTGCTCATCAAAAGTCACAATCACAGAATCATAGTCTTGACATTATAAGTCCCTTGCTTTCTCTCCCCCATTTGTGATCACCATGCACTCTTTCCTGCCAAATTTGTCGCTATAGGAACTGTGGATCCCTCTCCTAGTTTTAGCACTGTTGTTTGGGCATGCCAGTTCTCACAGAGCTCCTTAATATACCATTTTTCAAACATTAATTCATGCACAGTCTTATACTATCTCAGCATCAAATAACTGAAGTAGTAAATAGCTTTTTTTGGGGGGGAAGGGTGAGTTTGACATGTTTTGGGTGGTTCAGACTGGATATTAAGAAAAATTTTCCACTGAAAGAGTGGTTCAACATTGGAACAGACTGCCAAGAGAAGTGGAATAGTCACCATTCCTGGAAAATGTTCAAAAAACAAGTCTACATGGAAATTCATGCTATGCTATAGAGGGCATAGTGGGACTTGGTTGAATGTTGGACTTGATGATCTTGGAGGTGTTTTGCAACCTTAATGATTCTACATTCCCCAAGATCAGTTTGAATGGTCTGCCGAAGCATGATCATACCTCCCCCAAATGCCTTGTTGACTATAAGCTCTGTTGGGTAGGCACTATCTACACACAGCATTCACACATGCTGTAAATTGCTGGAAGCTCTCATTTTTCACTGGTCTGGAAGGTTGGGGTGTTTGTTTGTTTGTTTTAAAGTGGACTGTTAATTGTGACTAGCAGCATAACCTCTCAACACCACAAGGTAAGCCAGGGTCAGGTGCTGCTCCCTTGTTTGCAGAAATCACAATGCAAAGAGTGGCTCTGGTTACGGTGAGAAGAGTGCTTCACCTGATGAATCCACATGCAATGACACGGAAGATATAGAGAGAAGACACATAAACAACATCTTTGAAACTCGTAATGACACCAAGGAAGAGCTGGAGCAGACATTAAAAATAGATAATAGCATTGTTATCATGAAATTACAAGACAGGCATTCTTGTCTGCTGGGACATTGCTTCTCAGTTTTTAGGTAATGGCTGCCTACTTCTTCAGCAATTTCTGGGTAAGAAGAGAACCTGAACATTGCTTACCAGTCCTCCCAGACTGCTGAATAAACAGAAGAGAAATAGTGATCAGAGGCAGCTGGCTCCACCACAAAGACACTGAAAAGGGAAATTGGGGTGGACAGAACAACATTCCAGTGGGAAAATTTATCACCACATTGAATGGAAAGAAAACAAATCAAAAAGAGACATCATCACTCTCTTCAACAAACAATATAATAAGAGGGGAAAAGGAAGAAGACTGGTACATCATAAGGTAAGAAACTTTTGGAACAGGGAAGACAGGTCAGTGTTGCATCCAAAATTACACAAACACTTTTGGCTGGAGATAAGTGACTATATTCTGATAGCAAATACATGTGCCATCAGACACACTGTGTGGCCTACTTCTTGTTATCAGGCATCAAATATGTCTAACCCTAGTAGTGACAAAGGACAGGAGAAGACTTGAAATGGGTACCCTAAACTGGAAAGAGGTCACAGGTAAATAAATAAGTTTCCCAATGAATGAATCTCCTGGAAATCACTGAACTGAAACTGGATATTTCTGAAAGATACTCAGTCTACAACTACAGGCTCTGTACTATAATTGCCAGGAGTAATTAAAAATCCTTTGCTGAAGAGGTAGTTGGATGAAGAGTTGTCAAAACAGCCCATTCTTGCCTTAAGAAGACAAGGTCCTCCCTATTCTCCTTACCTCTGGCCACATGAACAGTATCAGAGGGAAAAGACATCTCACATTGTAGAAATAAGCATACATCCACCCTAGATATCATGAGGCCCTGTACAAAAGCAGAGAATTGGGAAGCACATGTAATGTGTCTGAGGAACAAGGAAGGATTCAGCACTATCTCAACATTCAGAGGACGTAAAAGATGGAGAAAGTGGGGGAGGGGAAGAAGACCAAAATCCCTCCTGTGATATGTAAACCCTCAGATTACAAGACATGGGGGCAGGGAAGAGTTTAGGCAGCAAGCTGACAGAACAGCCCTTCCACCCCCTCAGTAGACTAATTCTCCATGAAGATATTCAGCTTCAGTTTACATTTGTTATCAGGTCAGCTTTCTATGCTACCTAAACAATAAAATACATGCAGGAGAGGTGGGCAAACCGAATGCATTCTAATTTATCACATAAAGCAGGGACAGCCTAATTCATGTACTATCCCTACCCTCATTTACACAGGTAAGAAAGAGCAAAAGGGAGCAAAAACTCCTGGGGGGGATGGTATGGGGCAGCGGTGGGAAAAGCCTTTTTATTTTGCTAAAGGACCCCAGGGAAGGGCCCCTGAAGCAGAGGCCCTGCTTTTACAAATGCTTCCCTTTCCTTACACGGTTCCTTTAATACAAGTAAAAATTTCAAATTCCTCATTTGTTTAGCCTGAAATCCCTTGCACATTTCCCACAAACTACTTCCTTTTCTCTCTTTTTAGCTGGACTCCCTCTCTTTTTAATGAAGAGAAGTTCAGAGAGTTTTTCCCATGAATAGATGGCGGGCACCTGGGAGTTATGAATTTTAAAGTGATCATTTTCTTTCAGCCCCGCTGGACAATGGGGATCTCCTTTTGACTCACTTTCACAGCTTTGAGAGGCTCTCAGATCAGCCACATTCCAATCAGACTGGAGTCAGATCAGAGCCAGGCTGGACTGCATCAAGGTCTCTCGCACAGAAAGACAAGGAGCAGATGGCCAACACTGAGCTCTCCTCCCCTTTTCAGAGTGCAATGGAAGGCAATGTGGGAAAGCGTTCCCCCAGCATTGCCTATTGATTTCTGAATAGGACCACCACATGCCACCAGCCTGTAGGTATGAACCTCTGTTAACAGATGGTGAGATCATTATGAGCAATTAATTCCTTTAATGTATCAGTGGGAACATGTTGGAAAGGGTGATGCAAGCACAGAGTGAATAGTGAACTTCTCATTCCTCAGGGAGAGCTGCGGCTACATCACTGAGGGATGGGAACAGTCTTTCAAGACCCTGTGCATACTGAGAACCAGAGTTAGCCATTTGGTCCGCAGACACAAGGCATGGTTTTTATTAACTAATCATCCCTCCCTCGTTGATATGTGATTAACAACAGATTTCTTTCTAGGTCATTTTTGGAGAGACAAACAAATCAAAACAATGGCGGGGGTGGGGGGGGAAAATCCCGAACTATCAACACGGCAGAAATACAGGGAATTCGGTCATCAAGACGAGGAGGGAATATCGTTACCAAACTTTGTGTTACATAAAATTTGATTTAGACTGGCTATAAATTAAAAAGGAGACAGACTATTTTGAACACACCTATGTGTATATAAATAAACGCGAAGAATTCATAATAGGTCTTAGCACTGAAAATAGAAGCATACAAAATAAGCCCTTAGCAGGCTTGTCAGAAAGTAACTATGAAAGGAGCTTACAAGTAAGTTATAGATTATGCAATTTGAATATAGATATCATATTGAATTGCAGAGAAATGCACAGAAAATGCTGCATATTCACTGCTATTCATTGTGATCTCGGTAAATTAAAATTCACTGTGCTAATAACAACTCTAAGAGTAGGACATTCCCGCATCATCTGCTTTACATGCATTTATATGACAGGCTTTGTTGTGGTGATTCTTTTTTTTTTTTCCCCTTCATTTTAGAGACAGAAGGAAAAACTGAAAGCACAATATAGATGGCTAGTTAGCTCTTGGTCTTAAAGATGACAGCAGAATGTGAACAGGAAATACAGGCAACTATTCACTTATTCATATTTAAATGACACTTTTTGCTTGTAATTAAGACACTCAAGTCGTGTCTCTGTTCATGAAATTTACATAACTGTACAATAGCTTGCCTAAGTGAACAGCAAATGGTAGTTAACCTTGAAGTGTATTATCTTAATTGAATAAATCTGGCTATAGTTCAATAAATTTAAACAGAAATATATCTTTAAAATACTAAAATCATTTTTAAAAATGCAGTTGCTTTTTTACTTTTGCATCTTAAAATGGCTTGCTGCTTTTCTTCTAGATTTTTATTTCTGCTGTAACATTGGTCCTTTAAAAAAAAATAAACCATTGCAGAACAACAAAGACATTGATACATGTTTCCTGTTTTCTCCTTATTGTTCGCAGTTTGAGTCGGTGTCACATTCTGGAAAGCCTTGATAAGAATATCAGAATATTGAATCAAAATGTATAACTTGCCTGTTTGAGATAGTCCCTTACCTACTTTCCCTGTCCCTATTGGACTTGTGTTCTTCCCCTCCCCCACCACGTACCAGCTGAGTATCCCATCACACAGTGAGAAACCTAGGTGGGAGAATATAGATTTTTGCATAGGTTAAATAGGAAAGCCACATTCCACCACTCTCCCATTTAAATCAGATTTACATGGGGTGTAAATCCCCTCAGAATAGAGCCATTCACAGAGAGTTCAGAATGATCCCCTCACAACACTGATTACATTAAATCAGTAGCAATCATGTTTCCTGGATTATGTAGCTACAGCAAGAGAAACTGTGCCACGTATTTATATTTGTGTGAAATAAGTTAATGAGAAGCCACCTGTGCCTTGTATCAGTTTACAAGAAAAAGCAGAGGAACACAGGTGTTTCAGCAATATTGCTATGTACTTTTACATGAATTTGCAAACACTAAAAATGAACATATTGTTACTAAATTTAGTGACATACACATTTCGAGGGACAATATTTTGGATTTTGTTTGGGCTGTCTTTGTCGTAAAAAAACTACAAAAGGCTAGTATCTTGGCCATCAGCAAGAGCTATAATTTGGGTTTTTCTCACTCACACAATGTTCATCATTGTACCTTATGCAACACCGACTGTACATGCTCAGTTCTTACCTACGTTGCTGGTGAGAAGCATGCACACTGTGAATTACCATTTTTCCCAGCATCTAGTGCTACTCAAAAAACAGTACAATAATACACTAGAAATGCCTTTGTCTGTTAAAACATTATTCTTCATCACTACATGAAAAGCAAATTGTCTTTGTATAGAGGAAGAGTGGCAGACAGTAGCTTTGGGAGCCAGGAGAAGGAATTTGTATCAGTAGCTGACCACTTCATAGATACACAAACCAGCTTCTTCCTCAGCAAGCAGATACATTGATGTTTTGAATAGAATTTTGGCTGCACCTTTTTATGTCATTAGTTGTGCTAGAATGGCTCCAAGATGATCCTTTTTTTTCTAAAGGGTTCTGCTCTTAAGAAGAACATCCAAGGTTTTGGGTTTTTGCTTGAGGTTTGGAGGGGAAGAGAGTGCATTAATGAGAAGTGCTTTATCTCGACTTGACGCACCACATCTAAAACGAAAGCAAATCAGAAAACCTCATCCTTTCATTGGGATCAATTCAGGAAGACAACAATCAAATGATGAATCATGAAAATTCAAGACCAGCATTCATTTTTGCAACACAGTTCAACAACTGTACTTAAAACTGATGTGTTCTAACAAGGTTTTTGCAAATTGGTTTTGAAATTAGGCAAGTAAGGACAAATATCCTTCAAAGGCTATTCTCAATTTCCCTGTATTTTCTATTGCCTTCAAATGGAAAAGTAAAAATCAGTATGCATAAAAGGATTTTGTTACAAAAGTCTTACAGCAAATACTTAAAGGACTAGAGAGGGATGCAGTGTATTACAATAGTTCCAGATGTTGATGGATTGCAAGAGGAAAAAGAAACCTGGCCAGCAATTCAAAAATTACTCAGTCTAAGACAGGAATCTACTGACTTCCTTTCTCTCCAAAAATGCAGGTAATAAAATCTGCTCATTTTGCTGCTGACAAAGGTTATAATTGTAGTTTGCAACCAAGGCAGCTGAAATCATTAGTCTTCCCCTAGCGAACTGAAGTGGCTCAGCCTGCCTTGGCACAGTCACATGTATTTAGTCTAGATAAATCATACTTTAGAGGCTTATGAAATCCAGCTATTTGAGAATACTCCTAGCAATTCTACACACTCACTGGACTGGTTTGCCAGCACAAAGAGAACTGTGCTTCATAACCTTTGAGTAGAGGCTGAGTAGGAGAACTCCACTGGGCATCTGCCCACAGAACCTGCTTTTCTCTGCCTTCAAAGATAGACTTATATCTGACTTCTCAGGTTTGAGAGGTTTTTTTCCAAATGCTGGTGGTTAACTGTTCAGTACTGATCTGTATGGACAGCTTTCCAAAATTAACACATTGTTTAGGAGCTCTCCATAAAGTCACAACACCACCTGCTGAACATCAAGCTGCTCCTTAGGTTGTTGCCCATGCATTTCTCATATTAAGAATTTATGAATATTTTACTAATTTTTAGGGAAGCAAAAATTATATCCTGGATCACTTAAAAATAAATATTTAATATATATTAAAAATTTCCAAAGTGTTTTAATTACCTTCCTTAATAAACAGTTTCCCTTCTCTCTTTACTAATATATACTTTCTTTTTAATTATCATGTCTGTAACAGCACTTTTCCATTACCTGGGCACAGACATGACATAAAATTAGAAATATGAATTACTTTCAATTAAGGAAAGTGAATCAGTTTGAATTTGAAAGCAGAGAACATTCTGGCAGTTGCAGTTGTGCAGATGGGGAGGCACTTCAGCAAGCTCTGGAATGTCTGAGCACTTTATTCTGGAGACAAACCCCTTCTATTGCCAAGAGCTAACCCTGGTCAAGGCACAGTGTGGTGTCCACAGAACCAAAAAACTGGCACAGGACAACTTACCAATACTCCTCCTCACAATTCCACTCCTTTCAGAAGTGCTGGACATGTTTTGGCACAACAGAGAAGATGTAAATTGAGTTTTGTTGCAAGCATACCAGTCCCAGTCTGCTGTTTGATTAGAGTAATTGACTTCAGTCAGATTACACACAGGTCCTTCCAGGAGAACACTGCATTACCACTTTCACCAAAAATTTCAAATGGAAAATAAGTAGGACAGTGAAGTCATGTTTCAAATTCATATTACTTGTAATTTTTTTAAAATAATCTTGCAAGATTGGATAGCTACTTCAACTTAAACAGTCATATATAAATCAAGTCGTAGCAGCATTCAGCACCAAAACTTTTGGCAACAGAATGATCTGTTGCTTGCATACCACACACATTAAGTACTTGCAAGTGCCCTAAGTTTTTGTTCATTTTAAACAGCATATAAAAACCTTGTCTATAGCCACTATCATCAGCCAGTTCTCAGCAGTTCAATTTGATTGGGACCAGTCTGTAGAAGATGAGGAGGCAAAGAAATAGTAGGTATGAGTAAAAATCAAATTCCTCAAGCTCTGAATGCAATACAGCTGTTTGCATCTTAATCCTTTCTCCAAAACTAGTTGAAACACACTGATCATAAACTGTAGGAAAGATGAAACTACCATCTGGAATATCTAGTGTTCAGGAGTATTTGCACAGGTATACATGTAAGAGCATATATACTTACTATATACATAAGAGCATAAAAACTTCAAATGTGTAAGTTCTCCATAAAACACAAGAAGTCAGATGATACACATCGAAGTGAGATTAAGTTGTGGGGCTTCTGGGGAGAAAGGAAGGTTGGTTTGTGGGTTTTGGGGTTTTTTTGGTTTTTTGTTTGTTTTTAATTCTGAAAGTTTTTTTGGTCAGGACACTGACAAACCTGACCTCTAAAAATTAGCTTCTATTGCCAGCACTAATATTTATGTACACAGACCTGGCTGAGTTGCCTACTTAAAAGCGCAGAATGCTTCCACACAAGAATGCAGTGCTGGTAGTTTGGAAGCTTCCCTATGTCTCACTATGTTCCAAGTCTATGAAACATTATGTTTTCTGGATTCAGAATCTCTTTGTCCCATAGGACAAGTCCCAAGGTAACAGGGCTTCAGGACTTCATCATTGACCAGTTTTATCTGAGAGGTAAACTTCCAGCTTTTCTCTCAGTAAGGTGGACTCACAGCCTGGTTAGCTGTTACAATAGTTATCCATTTTATAAAACCAGTTTAGTCACTCCCTTCAGTGCATGTATTTGACCTGTAAGCATATTTTTAGGTCAAGGGTGCTGATAGCTATCCTCAATCCCAGCATTTTTTTAACCATACACTAGTCATTTAACTGCCTATTTCCAACTCCCAGAAAGCATCCCTGCAAAACAGCTGGAGTTCTCATGCCCCCTTCAACAGAGAAATAACAGTTTCCAGGTAGAGAGGAAGAAAAGGAAACCAAAAGCCAAATCATAACATGCTGCAACCTGCCACCACGGTCTCATCAAACAGAGTAGCATTAACAATTCCAAAGCTTTTTTCCTTTCCAAGCCTGGATGGTAAATAGCATGCAAACTTTGTCTTATCTTTCTCACAGAAGCAGCACCCCACAAGCAGCACACCTGAGCATTCTTTCTTCACTGCTCACTTTCAGAATACCTAAAGATGTTGATATCATTTTTATCATGCGGCATTGAACACATATTTATATACTGAGGGGCTATTACTCTCCAGTCTCTTTAATACTGCTTCTATGTGCATTCCTGTTTGAAGACACCAGAGCTTTGAAAAAATGTATTGGAAGGCTACCCCGTTGACTAGAACTCAAAAATATACAAGCCCTTTCCTCAAAGAGACCCATAAAGGCTCCTGTTAGACCCAACAAGGGCATTAGTGCATTAGAAAATGCATTTGAAGTTTAAACTGACTTCAGGGACCTAAAAAAACCCCAACACAGAAAGCATGTTTCTGCATGTCTTTGTAGTCTACTGTTGCCATTCTGATACTGCATCATGTTACAAATACAGATAGCTACAAAACCAGCTATGCTAAGATGACAAAGTGCTCCATGAGCTCAGTGCCCACGTTTCATCAGAGCATTATCTGTCATCCTCTGAAAGGTAATAAAAGTTTAGAGATGCTTAGTAGCATCTTTCCTGACTTGCATGAAAAGTTGCCAAGCAAATACTGATGACAAAAGGTATACTCTCACAGAAGTTAAATCACAGCAGAAACTTAAAAGGAGGCTTTAATTACCTGAGCCTATTGCAACTTTTGTTGTTTGGTAACTCATGGAGAAGTCATAGCATCACTCAAACCAGTAGATATTTTAATAGGAACTTCAGAGTTCAAAATTCCCATAAGATATAGCTGGTTTGATTTCAAAGAAAGCTGCAGAATATGATTCCCCAAACACTGCAGGGCATTTAGTCACAGGAGAACACAAGTTCTTGGAACAGACACTTATGGACAGTAGTTTCATGCATCAAACCCAATACAGGTGCAGCACAAAAGGTATAAACCATGTTATTGTGTGAGGATTAACCCAATAGCTTTGATATTAATAGGAGTTTAACCCTCCTGGAAAACAATGGGTTTGATGAAAGCAGCCTTCATCAGAGTTCTTCAATAACATGTTGGTCATCTGACGACTGTTCTTCAGAACAGTCAATTTCATCCAATTCTACTTCAGCAAAGGTGTGGATGGTTGAAATTAAAAAAAAAAATTAAAAAAGAAAAAAAGAAGGTTTGGTCTGCCCTCTTCAGATTGTCAACACTCAGGCAACATTGTTTCCAATTATAGCAAAGGCAAACACGGCAGAGGAACATCTCTCAGCCGAAGCATATTACAAACCAGCATAGTTTCAGCCCAGCCTGCACTGAACAAACCTGCCAAGAACTCCACAAGACACTTTTGCTTTGTCACATGGATAAGGTTCAAAGTCAGGAAGCAAGAGAGTTCACTCCTGACTGAGCTGGGAGGCATGTGAATGTGAGCTGCTGACACAACAGGCAGTAAAGTGTAAGAATTTCACCTTGTGGATGAGGATGGAAGACTGTTGTCTTTGTTT